>JBBPNE010000662.1:0-15331 GCA_038090735.1 Xerocomellus amylosporus | reverse complement strand
GCCAGGGGTATGTACTTCATTTGATGTACTCATATGTTAGGGCCCGGGTTAGGGGGTATTGGGGAATATCGACTTTAGTGCAAAACATACAAACATTGGGACACTTTTTTGAGCCACTGTACCAAAGAACAAGGATATCGTCCACGTAGTTATCGTGACTGTCGTAGAGAGAACGATGAGCAAAATACAAGAGGGATTCTACGGCCTCAATGGAATGCGGTAGCCCGAATGGTAAATGAAGAACATGGAAAGAGAAAAATGTAACATTACTCCCCTCGTAACACTGAAGCACCTGCTCAGCAGTCTGGACCGGAGCGGTCTCCCTCATTCTCGACAATGGTGTCGTCTCCTGGCCAGTCGTCAATATCTGCGGGGCAGTCCCCGGCGATGTGGCCCAAGGCGTGGCAGCGGGTACAGAGGCGGGAGGGGCAACGACGTTGCGTATGTCCCGGGGCGAGGAGTTGACAGAAGGGGCAGACATAAGCCCGGCAATCAGTCTGGAAATGTCCCCCAGCGCCACACTGGAAACATCGGCTGGGTGTTGGAGGTGGGACCAGGCGAGGGGCAGAAACGGGTTTGGGGGTAACAGCGTCGATGTCGATGGGGTGAGCTGCAGATCCTCCCTGCTCTCCAATTCTCCTTGCAAGCTCCTCCTGTCCCTGGGCAATGATACGATTGGCCATAGCCCTGCCAGCAGCCATAAGGGAAACCATGGCTGGTAGGCTCCCTCCGACAAGAAGTGTGGCGCTGCGGCGATGGAGTAGGTGGAGAAGGCGACTGAGGATGGGGTCTGGCTGGGGCGACGGGGTCGGTCCGAAAGGACTCGAGGGAAGAGGTTGACGCAACACTCGGCGAACGAGGATTGACTGCGGTGGTGGAAGGAGAAGGACTGGGGTGGCGAGAGGCGGCCCATTGGGGATGGAGAATATCTGGAACAACTCGGCCTTCCCTTAAATAGAAGGTGCATTGGGCTAGGGTAAGCGCTTCAAGGATGGGGTGGAGGATAGGATCGATGACTCCAGGTGGGAATTCGTCGATAATAGTCCCTAAGCCTTCCGAATGCAATAGGTCTAGGATGAGGGCACGAGCCTCGGAAATGGCCGTCTGCATCGCAGTGGCCCAGACGGGAGGAAGGTCTTGCGGGGCTAGCTGCTGGTGGACCAAGCGGAGGGTAGAGAAGGTTCTAAACAGTGTGGAGAGGTCGGCAAGTGTATGGTTCTGGTGGAACAGCGGGTTGGTCTCAAGCAGCATGGTGGCAACGGGGTTGGACAGGATCATAGTGAGGAAGATACGGCGTTGGGGAAAAGGGAGGCGGCTAGTACGAACGGGGATGGCGTTGGACATGGTGGAAAGCTTTTACTGGGAATGACGGGGTGAGGGAAAGTGTTACGCTTGACCCAGGTAGGGGCAAACGTAGACTCAACGGTCGGAGGACAAAGGTTACTAAGGACGAAGAGTCGAAGTTCTAGAGGTCGGCCTTGATGTGATTCGTCTAGGACTTAACCGCAAGTCGAATGCTTGCAGGGTCGAGGGATACGAAGGAGCGTCTACTCAAAAGTAAGACGAAGACTTAGAGAGATCCGGGAGAACAAGGGTGAGCTAAGACCATAGATTGAGTAGGTCAAAGTTAGAGAGAGAATACAGGAAGGTCGCTAGTTAAATATGTGGAGACCCGGCGCACGGACCAAGCGGTGTAAGTAGCTACAAGAGCAGAGGAAGACGGAAAAGGAAACCGCAGGCTGTGCAATAGAAGGGAAGAGAACTGCAGTAATTGCAGGAAAGGAAATAGCGTCCCACGACAAGTCGATACGAGTCATGAAGTAAAATGGCCATGCACAGCGTGTAATGAGGAAGCTGGGTTTAGGCATAAGACGTTCTGGAGGAACAGGAAGAAAAGTGTAAGTGAACAGGAGATATCATAGTCAAGATGAGGAAAAAGACGTGGCATAGAAGAGATCGTAACAGAAAGTCCCTCGGGTGGCGAAGTTTATAAGCCCTGAGGATTGTTTGCGCATGTTTGAGGTTTCCCTTGGGTTCCCAGGTGTTCTCTGCTGCGGAGTAGCCTTTCTATGACGTCAAGTACTGCCTCTTGCCTTGTGCCCCTTGATGGGATAAGATCTGGTCGACTTCGAACTCCTTTTCCCTGCCGATAAGGTCACCAGGTGGGTTGGTAAAGTTCGGCCCGTATTCCGATGTCTCCTGATAGGACGATAAGAGAGAGGCGTGGAAGACATTGTGAATCTTCCAGGTGGCCGGAAGACGAAGGCGATATGCCACAGGGGAAAGAACCTGTGCGATCTCAAAGGGGCCTTCTCTTCTAGGCGCAAGCTTCCTAGAAGGGTAGTGAAGTTTGAGGTTACGGCCCTCTAGCCATACCTTATCTCTGACTTTCCATGGACGGAACTTGGACATGGTCTGTTCCCGCATGGTTCTTTGCGCCTTCTCATGTGCAGCAAGGGCTTCTTTCCTGGCTTCCTCTAACTCCGAGAGACGGGTTTCCAAGGCGGGGAGGAATGTCTTTCCGATTGGCAGATAGGAGCACGGCTCATAGCCGAGGATCAAGGAGAAGGGGGACTTCTTCGTGGACACATGGGCGGAGGAGTTGTGGGAGAATTTGGCCATAGGGAGTAAGTCGGCCCATCGTTCCGGATGGCCGTCACAGAAGATCCGGAGGTACGTCTCCAGTTCTTGATTCATGTGTTCCGTTTCTCCGTCGGTCTGAGGATGGTAGGCGGAGGAGAGGGTGAGGTTGTATTTCAGTAATCGGGCGAGTTCCCTAGCGAAGGCAGAAGCGAACTGAGGTCCACGATCTGAAATACAACAGTCGTGGAGGCCAAAACGAGTGAAAACTCGTGTGAAAAAGAGCTGTGCCACTCCTGCGGCATCAATAGTGGAGTGACAAGGGGAGATGACTACCCCCTTCGTAAGGCCATGGTTGACCACGACCATGATAGAGTCAAAACCCAAAGAGGGCAGAAGGCCGGTGATCAGATCAACGGAAACCTGGGCAAAGGGGCGGGTGGCAGTGGAGGCAAGCGGGGTTAATGCGGGTCGGGTCGGGTGTGTATTCACCTTAGAAGCCTGGCAAATGGCACAGCCCGCAACAAAACGCCGAACGAAGGCATTAAGTCCAGGCCACCAATAATCCTTGGCCAGCATGGCCTGAGTGCGAAAGATACCACCGTGACCTCCGGTGGCAGATTCATAGGTGGAGCGGACAAGCTCCCGGCGGGCGGAGTCAGGGACATACAGGCGGCCTTTAAAATAAAGGCGGCCGTCATTGAAAAGCCAGTCCTCTCTCCAGGCACGGGGAAAAAGGGAGGTGCCGTCATCCAGAGTGTGCAGAGCAGACTGGACGAGGGGGTCGTCGGGGGTGGAGTGCACAATTTTGTCAGAAAGTGCAAGATTGATGGCACGGGCGAAGAGATCCGGCAGGACTAGGGTGACATCGGCGTTGTTAGCAGACGTATCAACCTCATCCCTTTGGGACAGGGCATCCACTGGACCCATATGGGGTCCAGGGACATGCGTGAAGGAGAGGTCGAAATCCTGCAGGAACAAATTCCAGCAGGCCTGACGGCGGGACAACTTATGAGGTTGCCGGAAATAGACCAGGTTCTTGTGATCAGTTAGAACCGTGACAGGGTGGGCGGTGCCAAGGAGATAATGTCGCCACTCCTCGAGGGCGGTAATGACGGCGAGTAGTTCGCAGTCATAGATGTCGTAGTTACGCTTGGTGGAACCAAACATCTTGGAGAGATACACGCAAGGATGGAGATCTCCGTTGACATCCTTCTGCATAAGCACTGCACCTGATGCCGTCAGCGAGGCATCAGTCATGAGGTAAAACGGGTCCGCTACGTCGGGCATACAAAGGACCGGTTGATGTGTGAAAGCGTTCTTGATGGTAAGGAAGGCAGTCTGGCATAATGGGGTCCAGTCCCATTTCGCCCCCTTCTTGGTGAGGTCATGGAGAGGACGGGCAACGGCAGAGAAGTTGGGAATGAAACGTCTATAGAAGTTGCAAAACCCAATGAAGGAACGGACCGCCTGAACTGAGGTGGGGGGGTTTCCATTCGTCAATGGCTTTCAACTTGACCGGATCCATGGCCACTTGTCCTGCCCGGACAATCATCCTGAGGAATTTGACTTCGGGAACGGCAAATGCACACTTCTCGAGCTTGAGGTACAACTTGTGTTCCTGCAAGCGTGCCAGCACCTTTTTTGTATGTTCCTCCTGTAGGGCAACGTTGGAGGAGTGGATTAAGAGGTCGTCCATATAAATGACAAGCCATTCTTCAGTGATGTAATCACCAAACAGGTAATCCATGACTGCCTGAAACATGGCAGGGGAGTTACAGAGCCCAAAGAACATGATGGTTGGCTCGAAGAGTCCGAACAGCGTGATGAACGCGGCTTTCCAACGATCCTTGGGTTTGATCAAGACATTATTATAACCCCAGCGAATATCCATCTTCGTAAAGATGGTGGATCCTCGTAGTTGGTCAACGAGGTTGGAGATGAGTGGGAGGGGGTACACATTCTTGATCGTATGCGAGTTTACATAGTGATAGTCCTGACAAGGTCGGACTGAGCCATCCTTCTTGGGCACAAAGAAGAAAGGCGATGCTTGGGGAGATTTGGAAGTCTGGATCTTCCCTGAAGCAAGGTGTTCATCGACGAAGGCTCTGTGTTATGATCTCTTCTATGCCACATCTTTTTCCTGGTCTTGACTATGATATCTCCTGTTCACTTACGCTTTTCTTCCCATTCTTCCAGAACGTCTTACGCCTAAACCCAGCTTCCTCATTACACTCTGTGCATGGCCATTTTACTTCATGACTTGTATCGACTCGTCGTGGGACGCTATTTCCTTTCCTGCCATTACTGCAGTTCTCTTCCCTTCTATTGCACAGCCTACGGTTTCCTTTTCCATCTTCCTCTGCTCTTGTAGCTACTTACACCGCTTGGTCCGTGCGCCGGGTCTCCATGTATTTAACTAGCAACCTTCCTGTATTATCTCTCTAACTTTGACCTACTCAATCTACGGTCTTAGCTCCCCTTGTTCTCCCGGATCTCTCTAAGTCTTCGTCTTACTTCTGAGTAGACGCTCCTTCGCATTCCTCGACCCTGCAAGCATTCGACTTGCGGTTAAAGTCCTAGACGAACCATGTCAAGGCCGACCTCTAGAACTTCGACTCTTCATCCTTAGTAACCTTTGTCCTCTGACCGTTGAGACTATGTTTGCCCCTACCCGGGTCAAGCGTAACAAAAGGTCAAAGTTCCTTTCCACAAGGCTATCGCCGAAATAGTCCTCCACCATTTCTCACCCACAGTGAACTCCTCGACTCTCGTGGCTCTCTTCTCGAGAACAACCCGTTGACTCGGAACCCTCAGAACCTCCCCTCTCTGAAGAAGAAGAGGAGAACTCAGACCCAGACGTAAATCTACCGTCTCTCTTTGACCAACAGATCGACATCGATCTTTCCCACCAACTCACCGCCTCTCATCTCCCTCGACCACCCACTCCTCCATCCCCCACCCCTATCGCACGTTCACCTGTATTCCCTCTTCCACCACCTCCTCATTCACCAACCCCACCATCTCCTACCCTTCACCCCTTCCCCAGACCTCCCTCTCCAATGTCCTCCTCGTCTAAACCCACTGAACTCCATATCGGAGTACCTGAACCCTTCGACGGATCCTATGACAAATCCGAAGCTTGGCTAAACGCTGTTCGCTTCTATCTCCTCGTAAATGACAAGGTATACTCTGACGACGACAAAAGAGTCGCCTTCGCTCTCTCCTACATGACCAAAGGGTCCGCTCTCATCTGGGCCACCACCTTCCGCCAGAATGCTATATCTGGAACTACGATTACCATGGGAACCTTCCCTTCCTTTGTTACCAAGTTCGAGACTGCCTTCAAACACCACGACACCATGGGGAACGCCATCGCTTGGCTTTCCACCAAACGTATGACTAAAGGAAAAAAAAAACGGAGTATACTCCCCCTCCCTCCTCAAATACATCTCTCACTTTAGAAACCACGTATCCCTTGCCAACATCTCCGATGCCAATGTCCTTATCGGGTATTTCTCAGCAGGAATTCCCCCTCCCCTCATGAGACGAGTTATGTCCATGGACACTGTCCCCGTTACCATTGAAGATTGGTACAAAAAGGCTGTAGCCTTCCAGACCCAGTGGGAACGTGCCGATGAAATCGCTAGACGCAATGCCAAATCCTCCCATCAAACTTACCACTCGTTTACCTCTCCCATGAAAACTCGTGACCCCAATGCCATGGACGTTGACGTAATCAAAGTAGGAAAACTTACCCCCGAGGAACGCAAGAGATGCTTCGAAAAGAAGTTATGTCTCCGCTGTCGCCAACCTGGCCATATGGCCGCAAACTGCCCCCACTTCGCTAAGAACTCCTCTCCCAAAGTATGACAAGTCAAAGAAGAGTTACCCCGACTTGAGCCAGTCGATGACGATGAAGACGAAGAAGCCGTACGAAAGATTTCGTTTTCCAAGATGGATTTTTGAATCGGGAAACTTCCTCGACGCGAGTATTCCCTAGTATAAAGTGTAACGCGATCAATGTAACCACTACCCCTTCCATGCAAATCCCAGTCCAACTTATCGCTCCAACACACACTTTGAAAGCCATCGACACCCGCGCCCTCATCGATAGCGGCGCTAGCATTTCCTGTCTTGATTGGGGATTTGTACGAAAACATTCCCTACCCACCAAACACCTCCCTAAACCAATTTACGCTCAAAACGCCCACAACACCCTCAACTCTAAGGGGGTCATCCACTTCACCTCCACCCTCTTCCTTAATATCGAAGGGATTGCCCGAAAAATCAAATTCCATGTTATCTCGCTCGGAAGCGAAGATGTAATCCTCGGACTTCCCTGGCTAAAAGAAATCAACCCCACCATCGACTGGACCAATAAAACGATCTCCATCTCAGAATCCCTTGACCAATCCCATGAACTCTTCCTCTCCCACACTGTCGATACCAAACGACATTCCTCCTTCTTCAAACACAACGTGACTCCCCCCCGACATGTAAACGTCAATGCCGTTTCCCACTCTAAACTCTTTGAGTATAATCAATGGGAGGAAGAATCCCAATACTTAACCCAAGCTGATGAAAACCGACGTATTCACCGGATTGTCCGATGTGGTTCTCGGTTCCTCTCCCCCCTCGCCCACTCTCAGTTCATCGCAAAAGTCACCACAGCCACAGAACTTGCTGCAGCCGCGGAATCTGCTAAACCAAAACAAGTCCTCCCTTCCGAATATTCCGAATATTCTTCCGTCTTCTCCAAGGAAGCTACCGACCACATTCCTCCCTCCCGACCTTACGATCATGAAATCAACCTTGACGACTCTTTCTCGCCAAAAGTCGGAAAGTTATATCCACTCTCCCCTGATGAATGAACTGCTACAGAAGCGTTTATTCAAGAGAACCTCGACTGCGGAAAGATCCGCCCCTCGAACTCCCCCCAAGCATCCCCCTTTTTCTTCGTCAAAAAGAAAGATGGAGGCCTTCGTCCCTGCCAGGACTACCAATATCTCAATGAACATACTACCCGAGACGCTTACCCGCTCCCCCTCATCTCCGACCTTATCGACAAACTCAAAGACGCCAAAACCTTTACCAAGTTTGACGTCCGTTGGGGCTACAATAATGTCCGAATTAAAGACGGACACCAATGGAAGGCTGCCTTCATTACCCACAGAGGCCTTTTCGAACCCACCGTCATGTTCTTTGGTCTCACCAACTCCCCCGCCACTTTTCAGTGTTTTATGAACGACTCCTTCCGCGATATGATTGCCGAAGGGTGGTTGGTTATCTATATGGACGACCTCCTTATATTCTCCCCTGACGCTGACCTCCATGAGGAACGCACCAAACGTGTCCTTCAACGGATGACTGAACTAGACCTCCATCTGAAACTTGAGAAATGCCGCTTCGATGTACCCGAGGTTGACTATCTTGGAATGATCGTTAAACCAGGGCAACTCGCCATGGACCCTGTCAAGCTTGATGGAATTGCAAGCTGGCCCGCACCCACTAAAGTGAAAGATGTCCGCTCCTTCCTCGGCTTCGCCAACTTCTACCGACGCTATATCCCTGACTATTCCAATGTCGCCCGACCCCTCATCAACCTTACAAAGAAAAATCTCCCATGGAACTGGTCTCCTTCCTGTCAATCCGCCTTCGACACCCTGAAATCCCTCTTCCTCGCAAAACCTATCCTCCATATGCCCGACCTCTCCGCTCCCTTCACGATTGCCACCGACGCCTCCAAGTTTGCATCGGGTGTGATTCTCCTGCAGACCGATTCCAACGGGGATTGGCATCCTTGTTCCTACCTTTCCCAGTCTTTCTCCCCCGCAGAACGCAACTATGACATCTATGACCATGAACTCCTTGCCGTTATCCGCGCCCTTAAATCCTGGCGTCACTACCTTCACGGTTCTCCTTATCCTGTCCAAGTCTTCACTGATCATAAGAACCTCACATTCTTTCGTTCCCCCCAAAACCTCAACCGTCGGCAAGCCCGTTGGCTTATTGACCTCGCCGACTTTGACCTCAAAATGATCCACGTCCCCGGAAAGCTTCTTGCCGGGCCTGACGCCCTCTCCCGTTGTCCCGACCTTTTACCGTCATCTGACCTTGATAACAACGGTGTTACCCTTCTTCCCCCCTCCCTCTTTGTTAATATCATCGACACAGCCCTCTCCCATCGCGTCGAGTCCGCCTCTGCTGGGGACCCCCTCGTCCTGCAAGCCCTCCAATCCATGAACGAAGACATTCCATTCCCCTTTCGTTCCCGCCTCTCCGACTGGCAAGTCGATGCCGGCATCCTCACCTACCAGGGACACGTCTATATCCCCGCCGACGACTCCCTTCGTCCCTCTATCCTTGAACGGTGTCACGACCATACGTCCGCCGGGCACCCCGGGTACCTCAAGACTCGTCAACTCGTCGCCGCCGAGTTCTGGTGGCCCGGTCTCGCGTCTTATGTACGGAAGTATGTTGAGGGCTGCGCCACATGCCAGCGGAATAAGTCCAACACTCACCCCACTGTTCCCCCGCTCACTCCTATTCGCTCCTCCTGCACCTGCCCCTTCCAACAAATCTCTTGTGACCTTATCACCGACCTCCCCTCTTCCTCCGGGTTTGACTCTCTCTTGGTCGTGGTCGACCATGGGCTTACTAAGGGGGTAATTCTCTGCCCTACCAAGAAAACCATCACAGCGGAAGGAATCGCCGTGCTCTTTTTTCACAAAGTCTATCTATGATTTGGACTCTATGACAAAGTCATCTCTGACAGAGGTCCCCAGTTCGCCTCCTCCTTCGCTCGGGAACTTGGAAAACTCCTTCGATACGACCTTTCCCTGTCCACCGCCTACCATCCCCAAACTGACGGAGAAACTGAACGAGTCAACCAAGAGGTAGAAACCTATCTTCGGATCTTCTGTGGGAATAACCCCGGATCTTGGGCCGACAACATCTCTCACACCGAATTCGCCCACAGTCACCGCCCTCACTCTGTCACCAATCAATCCCCGTTCTACAGTATCTCATGATGGGATATGAATCCCGTGCTCTTCCTTCAGTGATCTCCGACACTTCTATACCCGCAGTAGAAACCCGCCTAAAATCCCTCTCCGCCGCCCGAGATGAAGCCCTTGCTGCCCACGAACTCGCCTGCCAAGTCATGGCATCCTGAACTCGTCGCTCTTTTTCCCCATTCAAACTAGGTGACAAAGTCTGGCTCGAAGCCAGGAACCTTAAACGCTCCATCATCAACCCGAAATTTGCTCCAAAACATGAAGGCCCCTTTACCATCACCAAAGTCTTGTCCCCTATCGTTTACCAACTCCGTCTCCCCTTGACTTGGAAGATCCACCCCGTCTTCCACGCTTCTCTCTTATCTCCCTATCGCAAGAATTCTATTTACGGAAAAAACTTCCCTGCGCCACCCCCTGACCTTATCAAGGGAGAAGAAGAATACGAAGTCGAGAAGATCATACGCCACCGCGGAAACCCGAAAACCCGCTCCTTCCTGATCCGATGGAAGGGATATTCAGCCGAAGAAGATTCTTGGATCCCTGAACGGGACTTGAAACATGCAAAGTCCGCCCTCGCTTCGTACAAAAGACTTCACCCCTCCGTATTTCCCTCACCTCATCTCTCTCACTAAAACAATCATGTCCTCCAATCTCACCGCCGCCTCTTCCCTCTCTTCCGTTTCCTCTCTCTCTGTTTCCTCTGTACTAGATGATACCTCTCATCCGTCCTCGACGGAACCCAATGCTGGTTGGGGATCTCCATCGCCTTCCTTCGAACTTCCCCCTGTCTCTATTGCCACTATTCCCACTTCTATCCAATCCGTAGCCGTTCCCCTCTATGCCAACCGTCTCCGTGATACTTTTCCCGACGCCGATGACATCCGATCCCTCAATCTCCACCTCCGCGACCAATCTTCCGCCCTCGCCGTAGACTCTTTCCTAGATCTAGGATCCCCTCTTTATGCTCTGCGCCAAGCCCACCTTAAAAACTCCCAATTACATCTCCTAGCCACTCGCATGGGGACTACTGGCCAACAAAATCTCCTTAGCCGCCTAGTACACAACATATACCTCGACGTTGAGGGAGCGTTAATCATGGCAATGCACCAACTGGGTATGAAAGAATTCATGGAAGATATTGATCGTTATATGCTTGAGTAAGCGCGCCGGAACCCCCCCTTTACCACAGTAGCCCCGGGTACTCCCTCTGACTCCCCTCCTTCTGCATCCTCCTCTCCTCTTAACTCCGACGAGGACCGCGTTTTCCAACGCATCGATGCCTGGTGGTCTGGTGGTAATACTTCTGTTCCACTTCCCCGTACTCATCCTCGCTACGGACAAGCTTGTCATCATTGTCATCGGCTAGGCCACTTCCGCCCATCCTGTCCCACCTACCAGTGTCCCTCTTGCCTAATCTGGGCTCCCGGACATTCGCAATACCAGTGCCCCCTTCGTCGTCGTACCCCTCCTCCTTCTTCTTCCTCATCATCCTCCCCCACGTCTACGCGTCGGTCCTCGGGATCTTCTCACCGGTCTATCCGACCTGTTCCTCCTCCTCGTCGCTCCCATTCCCCGATTCCCCGACAGCAGTATCCTCACCGCACCTACTCCCCTTACCCGGGTGATAGTGACCATGGAGACGATATCTACGATGAAGAAGCATGGGCAAACATCACTGGTTCTCCCGGCGGAGGTAACATCGGACTATATTGATCTTCATCGTGGATTCGATTTTAGTAGGGGGGTAATGTTACGATCTCTTCTATGCCACGTCTTTTCCTCGTCTTGACTATGATATCTCCTGTTCACTTACGCTTTTCTTCCTGTTCTTCCAGAACATCTTACGCCTAAACCCAGCTTCCTCATTACACGCTGTGCATGGCCATTTTACTTCATGACTCGTATCGACTCGTCGTGGGATGCTATTTCCTTTCCTGCCATTACTGCAGTTCTCTTCCCTTCTATTGCACAGCCTACGGTTTCCTTTTCCATCTTCCTCTGCTCTTGTAGCTACTTACACCGCTTGGTCCGTGCGCCGGGTCTCCATGTATTTAACTAGCAACCTTCCTGTATTATCTCTCTAACTTTGACCTACTCAATCTACGGTCTTAGCTCCCCTTGTTCTCCCGGATCTCTCTAAGTCTTCGTCTTACTTCTGAGTAGACGCTCCTTCGCATTCCTCGACCCTGCAAGCATTCGACTTGCGGTTAAAGTCCTAGACGAACCATGTCAAGGCCGACCTCTAGAACTTCGACTCTTCATCCTTAGTAACCTTTGTCCTCCGACCGTTGAGACTACGTTTGCCCCTACCCGGGTCAAGCGTAACACTCTGCAGGCTTCGCGTTCCTTAGGGTTCAAGGGGTATGCTTTTGCAACTTTTGGGACGAAGTCCTTTCCTAAGTCTATGGTGTGATCGAAGGAACGAGACGGGGGAGTTTCTCGGTGTTCTTCTTCTTGAACACGTCTGCGTACCCTTGAAAGGCATCAGGGAGGTCTACCTTCTTCTTTTCTTCCTTTGCTGCCGCCTCTGTGGCGATCGTGGTTTTCTGCACATCATAGGCCGCCTCAGCGTACCTGTCCAAGCACTTTTTCCAAAGACGTGCTATCTTTTCGTCTGGATCGACGTTGAGGTATCGAACCAGATATTGTTGGGCGACTGCCTTAGGGGAATCATGCCTAGGTTTTCTCGGGAGGGTGGCGACCGAGATTTCCCCGGTGGCCCAGTTGATCATGGGGTTTACCTCGCGTAGCCAAGGGAGGCCCAAGATCATATTTTCTTTTCCGCAGTTAAGAACCAGGAAGTCCCTGCGTTCTTTGGTTTCTCCAATCAGAACAAAGACGGATACTTTGTGTCGGATGATGCCGGCACTATTGGCGCTTCCATCCACATTGGAAGCCTTCAGGGGGTGAGGGAGTCGTACCATCGGTATCCTCCTCTTCTTCACTAGATCGCGATCTATGAAGTTTCTGGTTGCGCCGCTATCAACGAGGGCGAACGTGTCGACGATTTGGGCTCCTTCATGCGTGAAGATCGAAACAGGAATACATATTGATTGCGCGGTTGGATCTGATACAAATACAGGAGCTAACACTTTTGGAGGAGAAGACGCCGAAACTTTTCTCCGATCTAAAAATCCTCTGTGGTCACAACTTTGTTGGCCACAACCTCCACGGCCTCTTCATTCCCATCAAAGCCCGTCTTCAGGACCTGAAGGATTTCTTCAGCGTCGACGTCTTTACTCTTCAACCCGTTTACGTACGCGGCAAGAGGGGAAGGCGGGGAGGGTTTGACTTCGGCAGTGCGCACGCTAGCCGATGAACTGCCGGACTTGTTGTTGCCCCCCTGCGATGGTGCATAGGGCTTCCGGGGTCCCTTTGAGTGCTTCCTTGTATTGCAACCGACCTGGTGGCAAATGAAACACTTGTTGTTCCTTATGTGCTGGCGGGTACATCCTTCATCGAGAGGATCATGGTAACGAGGGAAGGGTCGAGTCCTTGTGCAAAGTTGTCGATGATGGTGATGTCATCAGTGACGCCAGCTTGCGCGACGTTGAGCTGGAAGTCCAAGACATAGTTTCGGAATCCGTTTGCTGAGTTGCGAAGGTTCTGTCAAAGCGCTCCCATATGGTGACAGGCTTCAACTTTCATATCAAAGGGGCAGAACGTACTGCGGAATTCCTTCAACATTTTTTCATACGTCTTGTCACCCTCCGCTATGTCCTTGTCAGCTACCTTGTAGTACCAGCCTTCGGAGAAGTGCTTTCCCTGTCCTTTGCTCATTTTGGCGAGAGCAGTGAGGAGCTTGGTGTGGTCGTTATATAGGTGCTTGTTCATTTTGAAGTATGTGGAGAGGGCGAGTACCCATCTAAGAGCGTCTTCGGAATTGCCAGAGAAGTCATCGGGTAATCCGGCCTTGATCTCAACTGGACGGGCAATGGAGTCTGCCATTTCTACGTCGGGGTGGGGAGATGGTGGAGACAGGGGTTGCAGAGCACGTGGGGGTAAGTCGAGAGGCGGGATAGGGGCGTCAGGTTCTAGGGGAGGGAACAGAGGGGACTCTTCTGGCGAGGGAACGGTTTGGTGAGGGGAGGTGATCGTGATGGTGAGATCCTGGACGATGCCGGTAGTAGCAACGACTGCGGGCGGAAGAGATGGGGAGACGTAGATCTCGTGTTCCGATTCGGATTCGGAGGGGACTCGATATCCGAAGAATGACGAAATGGTGGGTGTTGGGGGTGCCTTGCTGAATAGCAGAGGCGATGGGGACAGTCTAGTTCTTTTGTTATGCTAGGGCGCGGAACTAAGGTCGAAGTGCACACTCAAGTGTAGTGCAGGGACACACAGAGGGAAGCGAGAAGAGAGGGCATCCGACTAAGTCTATCGTAGACTCAGAAGCTCAGTCTAAAGATGAAGTCTTCTAGACTGGATGACCTTAAGAACGGCGCAGGCAGAATGCAAAGCAGACTGGATAGCGTAGAACTAGATAAGGAGCATGTACAGAGGAACAGTGCTACTTATATAGTGAAAGGGAAACGCACACGGACCAAGGAGCCTAACTAGGAAGTGAGGCGACACATAATACAATGTTAGAGGAATGCATAAAAGGCAAGTGCCATAGTCCAAATGGGGGAAATAGGGGTAGTCGTCGAGTGAGTATGACTTACCAACAAACAAGGATATTGTCCATGTAGTTATTGTGACTGTCATAGAGAGAACGATGAGCAAAATACAAGAGGGATTCTACCGCCTCGATGGAATGTGGTAGCCCAAATGGTAAACAAAGAACATGGAAAGAGGAAAACGTAACAGAAAGCGGTATCTGCATCACTAGGAAATGTATGTTTCCTACAGTGGAGGGAATGGATGCGGGTAATGGAGTGATGGGTCGTGGGCGACAGGGGATTGGGCAGGTTCTGGGAGGAATGGGTTTGGGTTGACCAAGAGTTTGTTGATCTTCATGTTGTGCATTTGCCAAGGCAAGAGAACTCTAACTGGTTGTTGGTCATCAGGCAACGAATGTCAGGGGTATGAAAGTGAGCCTGTTGGCACCTTGAAGAGGTCACTGATCAGATGAAGGATATTTAGCATGACGAAGAAAAATCATCCACATATGGAGACAGGGGACGATGAGGTTTTTCACTGATGAGCATTCAGGGGCTTGACATGACATTCTTTTCCAGAATCCTTGATCGACTGTGTTCGATCGAAAGGACACGTGTGAGCAGACTTGATGCGGGTTCAGTGTTGATACATACCATGCTCCACCCGGAAAAGAGACTCTGCTTGGATGACTTGTGCATGTTGAAAAAACTAGACAGGTCACCGATGGAAGGAGGTATCGACTTGAGTTGTTGATTGTTACTCGGAAATAATGAACTTTGCACAAAACACCAAGCGGAAACGGCGCCACCTGTGGTCGATCTGGCTGATACCCACATCAGCAAATTGTACTGTTACTTTCAGCCACTTACTCACCACTTTCAGCATGCTTTGACACACATCACATCAAAGTGTCAAAGTAGATCTCTCTGCTTTCGAAGTACTTATTTTTACTTTGAGCTACTTTCGGCCACTTTCGGCGAGCAATTTACTTTTAAAATTGGGCACTTATGTATACGAGTAACAAAATTATCAGGTATCCATACCATTTGCCATGTTTCGGGCGCGTGTGTGCTCCATGAGGGTGGACACCGTGCAAGGGAGTGTGAGAGGCAAGGGTGGGCGAGATGCCG
>JBBPNE010000661.1:0-15333 GCA_038090735.1 Xerocomellus amylosporus | reverse complement strand
GGAGAGGAAACGGTAGGAGGATAATGCAAAGGCTTACTGAACCCTCTTCGAGACGTAGGATGGTCGTCCTAACACTTCCAGGACTGCTGGACTGGTGTAGGATACTGAGGAAACTGTTGCGCACTACTTCCAGGACCGTCAGACTTGTAGCGTGTGTACTGGACTGTATTTGTACTGTAGGCGAGGTTTGTTAAAGGCCGGTTCGTGAAGGGAGGATCTCCCGAGAAAAAGTGATTCCGACTTGAGAGACTGTTAGGAAAACTGGAAGATGATTTTTAAGGTGTGCATACAAGACTTTTATGGTCTGGGCATTCCTGAGACTGTCCAATGCGAAACATGAACAAGGAGACAGAAGGTAAGTAAGTGTGGCACTGTACAGGACTTATGTGATGTATCCGGATAAGTGCGAAATATGGAACATGAAATGTGTACTAGAAGGAACTGAGAGAACAATGTGAAGGAACTCACTGATGAACCGGAAGGAGCACAGATGAGGATAGGACTGGACAGCGAAGGATTCAATGCGGAGGAAACAGGATCCGGTTTAGCAGAAGTGCGGAGGACGAGCGGTGCTAGCTGCAGGTGAAGCGGAAGGATGTCGAATGTGATAGGAGGGAATGGGGAATGTGTGAGGGTGTAAGGCGATAGGTAACTGAGGGAGCTGTGTGACCAGGGAATGTAGATTCCCTACAGCGAGATCCCAAGGATTCGTGTCTTTTGCAAGTTCATATATACGATTGATTGTAACCTCAGCAGTGCGAGGTGCACGGTGAATATCATCACTGAAATCCTTTGTGGATGTGTCAAACACGTGATTTTCCACTAAGAAAGGTCGGAGGTAGAAGTCATTGAGAATCCTTGGGGTGTGAGAAATCTCGGAGACAGAGAGAGTGGGGGAGTGAGTGCCAACTTCGGAACCGTGGAGTTGGACTTGTTCGAGGGATTTCGGCTTCAGCGTATGTGCTGCGCCTAGTTCAAGTTATGGTGTCCCTAATTTCTATTGTTGTTCCGAAGTCTACTGAGAGAGTGTGTGGAAGTCCAAGGCACGCCAGTGTGGCAACACCAAGGATATTTGAGTAGGCTTTGAGGCTCGGAGATGGTAGATGTTGAGTGGCTGCGGAGGTGCAGCGCACTCGGAGATGAGTCAATGTCGGCCTTGGGTCGGGGGTCGGGAATGACGGAGGATAGAGGGAACAGAGGACGACGGCAAGTAAAGGTTCGGGTGCGTCTAGTGAAGACTTGAAAGGGTTTTAACTGAGGTCTCGTGTGGGAGTATAGAGGAGGAGTGGATTCATAAGACAAGTAAAGCAATGACAAGGAATAGGTACAAGTGAGTAAGCAAGCAAACAAGCAATAATCGGACTAAGGTTTACTAACTAAGTGTACAGTACTTATAGTAATGGTAGTACACTGCAAAAGTCCGAAAGCGGGGGCTCGGAGGTAAGCTTGTACCGAGCTATGGATAGGTACAATAACCGAGTCGGAGGTGGTGTCTCAGAGGTCCAATGGTTGCGTGTGGCGTAGACACCGGATCTAGGGCTAAGTATGCGAGTGGGGATAATACAGGTAGAGAATGGAGTTACACTAATGGGGCGGCATAGGATTATACCTGTGTGAGGGTCTGAGAGTCTGAGAGTCTGAGAGTCAGGGTTGAGACCAAGGGTAGGAGTGAGGTCGGAAAGGTCGGAAAGGTCGGAATAGGCTTTGAGTGGACTTGGTGGAATTCCGGGATATGACAGGATGCTTCTGAGATGGAGGATGCACTTTTGGTGACACAAGCAATCATGAGTTGTTCTGGTAAATCGGCTGTCCAGGCAGCGAGGGGAGTAAAGCAGTATCGAATGTGACCATTGGGATCGGGAATGTAGACACTGAATTCAGCTGCACGTTTGAGATTGGCGGTAACAAGATCAACATACTTGTGCCACATGTGTGGCTGTAAGATAGACTGGTAATCAGAATGGGTCTCAAACTTCTGGATGGGCATAAAAGCAACACATCGCCAGGCATGCAAAGTTGCTGCCATCCTGACATGAGAATTGATATTTCCGATGCTGAGGAATAGGAAGTGCATCTCCAAGCCTCCAGTCGTCCTTGTAATCGGAGTTTTATCTGATGCTGCAAGAATTGGCACAATCATCACGCCCTCTGGAAGCTGGTCCTAACACGATGTGAGTTGAGCATAAGGACAGTGATGGTGCCTTGACTTACCTGGATACGTCCAGCTTCTTCAGCAGCAAACCACTCATTGAATTCACGACCGGTGGAGGCATTCTAGATGTGAATGGGATTGAAAGACATTTTGGTTCCATAAATGGGATTCGAAAACAATGCCTTGACAACCTCTAGTCCATCACGCCAGATGAGATGTATATTGGATTGAGTCTTGTACCCTTGCACATGCAGTTGTGTCGACTGCCATTTTGGACCGGATGGTAAACAATCAACCCATCCAAAAAGCTGATCCGTGGAGGTAAAACTAGGCTTCTGGTATTCAGTAAACTAAGATTAAGTCAGTCACAGTTTACATCATGAGTAGTGTCATGGATTACCCAAGGTAAAGAAAAGAATTTAGTGACCTGTGTCCTCATCAAGTTTTCAACCAGGAATTTTCCCAACGACCATTCAGCCTGGGATGAGAACAGGTGATAGATGTTTCTCCTTCTCTCTTCCTCAAATGAGTGGTGTTCCATCTTCTGAAAACTGTTTTCTTCGGTCCCAAACAGATAACCAGATCGATTGTGATACCTGCCATACCAGCTGCTGGAAGAGGCTCCTGTACTGTGACTGGGTCGTGAGGGTCAATCACCAAAGAAATTCTGCAAATTTGAAGGACAACATGAATTCCCTGAGTTGAGGTGCTCCATTAGCGCACTAAGTGTTGCAAGAGGGATTCGGACATAAACACCTAAGTCATGTTGTTTGTTAATTCTTTAATGGATAAAAAGAACGTTGCTCACCAGCCTTCGTACAGCAGAACTTCAGTTATGGGTGTTGTTTCTGCAGGGTGTGCCATTGGAGGAGCTGTACCCACTGGCAGTAGACTTTCAACGGTGTATGTAGTTTTTCAAACTCCGGTAAGAACAACATCAAGCATCTACTGTGATGGACGAGTTTGCTGCTGTTGGCTGACCTGGCGAGCCCAACAAGACTAAGCTTCTTGCTCTGATGTCTTGCCCGACTTCCTCCTCTCCTCTCTCCCCTTCCTCACCAGAGAGACAGGATTTTTCCTACTTAGAGAGCCGCAGCAACTGAACAACCAACAGGGCTGGGATCCGCTCGCCCCGTTCCAAATCAAACCCCAGATATTATAAGCCTTATCACAGCTCCCCCGTGTTGAGGGCCATGGAAGCACGATTCACCAGCAAATCATTAAGAGGTTCCTCTGACGATGGACTCGACATTTCAGACATTGAAAAGGCAAGTTAACTGATGCTTCTTTGGCTTGTATGTAGAAACTCACTCTTATATAAGGGGAAGTCGCTTTTGTCTCTGGCCTCCAATCCTTGTCCGATGCAGCTCTCCAAGAAGTCACTTTGATGAAACATGCCGACCGCGAAACAAAGCGCTGCAGGGCACTAGCATCAGCATGGGAGGTCAAGTTAGTCAAGCACAAGCACAACTTCGCTCAGATGCTGCACACCGATGATGCACCTGCCATTGAGGAATCTCTCGTTGATAATGAAAGCGACTCACTCCTCTCTATGTCTATTTCAGATCTGGAAGATATGGCGGAGTTTACTCAAGAAGCCAATCTTGAGGACGTGGAACTGTTGGAAAAGGCTGAGATGCATTTAGATCATGTAGAATCTGCCGTCACAGTCCACCGCTGGGGTAAACAGCAATGAGCACAGGGGGGCCGGCTGTATATGACCCGGCCGATTTGGGGGATGGTATTCAGGTCTATGACGAGTTTAAAGGTGAGTGCACAGAATTGAACAGTAAGTCTTTCCCTTGACATGATCAATACTCTCACTCATGAGCACAGTTTAAGGTGGATTGTTCTCGTTATTTTTATTTCTCAAATGGTCTTGTCCACTGATCATGTAGTTTGTTTGTTCAATTAGCATATCTTGATTCATTCCTTTTCGGACTTGGGATCTAGAACATTCTCTGGTGTAAGGTCAGCAAGCACGCCGTCTCGTCCCATCTCCCCATGTCTTGACCAAGTACCCGTGGCACAAGAGGTCAAGGAAGACGACGCGCTGCCTTCACGGGACCAGTAAGTGTTCATGAATATTTGACTTAGATCGTTCACTGATCGTTCAAACATTCACTGATATGTCTAGAATTCCCATGCGGACAATGGGTTCAACCCATTGGGTGGGGTGATCAACTCTCAGCTTGCAAACACGTTTGAGCAACCGCCTTTGTACAGCGCCTACAGGTCAATGCCAGCCCCGCCTGACATCTCTGCAACAACCTGGCGGCTGCAACTCGACCATATCAGACACAATCCACAACGACCCCGCCAGCCCAACTTGCTCTTTCCTCAGCAGAGAGTCGACATTGATTACACCCCGCTCCCCTTGCCAGCACCACCCAACTGGGGGCTGGGATCCCACATTCAACTTGTGGCTGCATATTGCACCCCACGGCGAGGCGAAGTAACACGCGGTGAGCCATTTCAGTGTGGGGTAGTTAGTGTATGATCTGATTCTACTATGCATACCATATAACAATTAACGGCCCATTTACGTAGTTCGACACAGAAAGCTTGCAAGATGTTCGCAGAGCACATACGGTTCGCCTTCCACCTCCTCTCCTGAGTCAGCATTCAGATGGGCCGCCTGCCAGTACGCCCAGCACCCCGAGCCCAACCCAACCTATTACTCTTTGCCTTCCTCCCCCGGGTCAACATTCGGATGGGCCATCTGCCAGCATGCCCAGTGCTCCGAGCCTGACCCAACCCGTTCGGCGTTCAACATCCCAATTTATGACACAAGAGATTCAAAGTGTGGTACACGTAGGGATTGTCATGGGTATGGGTAACCCGTGCGGGTCAGGGTTCGGGTACCACTTGGGTATGGGTGTGGGTACAGCCATGCCACACCTGTACCCTACCCGTACCCGTGCCCCGGGTTTAACAACCATAGGACTTCAAACTACTTAGTGTTACGCGAGGCGTTGACTAACGTCAAGGGGGGATGGTTGGCTAACTTCAAGGAGGAACTCACGAAGAGTCGCAACGTCTCGAAGTAGGACTCGAAGGATCAAAGGACTAGGGAGTTCTGAGGGACTGAGAGGCCTCAAGAAAACCAAGGGACAAAGGAGACTAAAGACGAGGCGATCGGCCAAGGATGCAAGTCAACGCTAGATTGCGTAGATCAAGAATAGTGTACAGAATACAAGCGGCGTAGTATAAGTACTAAGGGCCGCGTCAGCAAAGAACATCGAGGAATCATATGGAACTATGAGTAAGAGGGAACACGTAAGCAATATGATAGAATCGGCTAAGGAGAGTTAAGTCCGAAGAAAAGAGATAACAAAGATAAGAGCAAGTCTCCTCCGGTAGTAGATGGGAAACGGTGCGAGACGATCAAAGTACAAAGAAGGAGGGATTCAATGTGTCTACGATGAGTAGGCAATGGATCCAGTCCGAGCGAAACATACCCATGAAGACATGGGTACGACAAGCGAAGGAAAGCAAGTACAAACGATGAAAGAGAAGAAAAACCGTAACAATTAGCGCTCACCGGGAACGTTCAAGCTACACTGACCGCGTGCATGATTGGAACCTCACAATGCCAGAAGCGGCACATGGACCTGCTCCCCTCCGTATTCTCGATGGCCGGATTACTTTTACCAATAGGCTGGCTGTCCGTGAGCGATGTAAGTCGTAATCAAGCTAAGGACTAGGGTCTGTCGTGGGTATACCCATGGGTGTCTGAGGTCCAACCCACACCCACACCCACCAAAATACCCACACCCACCGTGTGGGTATGGGTTTTTCTATGGGTCTGCAAAATCAGACCCATGGGTATACCCATGGTGGGTTTCACCCATGGGTTTTGTAACTGGTTGCAACCAATGTAAAGTGGCACTCATATCTAGTCAATATTTCGCTTATTTATGCCTATTTTCCCTGAATTCTTCTGGCCATATTTGACTTTGCCAGTGGGATTCCAAATGTCAAAGGGCTAGTACTATCAGTCATACCCACCACATGGGTGGGGGTATGGGTGTGGGTATCTATACTCAAACCCACACCCACACCCACAGGATGCCCACACCCACAACCCACATGGATTACCCACACCCATGACAGACCCTACTAAGGACTCCTTTCAGTGATCACAAATTCAATTCCACTAGCTCCGGCGTTTTGTTGACAGTCACACATTCAAACCCAAACCATGTACTGTATTGTGAAATGTGTTCTTGTCACATAGTAAGCTCATTGACTCGTGTCTCGACCCTTGGCAATTCCATGTATAAAAGGGCTCATCTTCGACAGGCTGTCGACGTTCACCATCGGCCTGATTCCTGTGGGCTGGTTCTCTCTGACCAATGACTCGCTGTTCCGGCTGCTCTTGTGAGTTTCTGCACCTTGATCACAACATCTGTGGCAAGTGCATGAAGTTTGGAAGTGCCACTGGTCCTGACGAGCACAGTCTCAGCTTCGTTATGAAAGTAGAGTGTACTCTCAAAGGGTGGCTTAACCACCTCTCAATATAACGAGTCCTACCCTCACAACTTGCTCTATTCTCTCCCTCCAGCAAGAAGCCTCTCAAGTAAGTTTCTCTTACTTGAATTCCTCTATAGCTTCCCTCTGCGCTATCCTCTTGATACTACAGCTGTGTGTGTACAGACCATGTACGTATAAGGCAATTAGCCTAAAGGAGTAATCCTTATCTCTAGATAAGAGATAAGAGTCTAGATCATAATGTCATCATACTTATGTAAGATGGTCTAGGCCTGGCTGTAATAGAAGCTCAGAAAGAGAACGGGCTAGACCTATGTGTCAAACATAAATCTCAACACTCCTCCTTGAGATTATGATAAGGATGAAGAGACGAAACAAAGACCTTTACAAATGCTTTTGAACTTGGCAGGAGATAAATTCTTGGTAAAAATGTCTGCAAGTTGTTCATCAGTAGGAATGTAGAAGAGATCTATCTTATCTCCTTCTTCCATACATTCGCGGATGTAGTGGTAGCATATTCCTATGTGTTTTGATCGCATTTCTTGAGCTGGATTGGTTGCCAAAAAGATAGCTCCCTGGTCATCACAGTAAAGCGGCACTTTTGGTATATTAAAACCAATTTCGCCTAAGAGTGACTTTATCCAAGATATTTGTCTTGCGGTATCCGACATTGCCCACCTTAGGCACCACTTCCTCGGACCTTTTAGACCCTTTCAGGTGGGTTCCTTGTCGAGCCGAAATGGGCCTAAATGGCCCTCAATCCGCGCCGGCTATTTCCGGCCAGTTTCCTTATTTGTCCAGTGTGATTCTTGGGCATCGCAGGATGCTTCTAGCGCACATTAGCGCACATTTTCCATGTTCTGGATCATCTCCTGACCATCTCCCGACCACCTCGAGATGGTCATGGCCATTGTGGAAAGTGAATTTATTGTTATAGTACCTACTACTCTACGAGTACATGTGTGAATTAGCATCTACATATGACTAGGTGCACATAGTTGCGTGCATGTGAAAGTGGGGGCACAGGGGCCGAGCGGGTGAGAGCGCGACGGCGACAGCATGTGCCAGTGAGCGAAATGGCACGAGGGGGAGAGAGGGCAGGGGCAAGGCGGCAGTGTGCTTGTGCGATGGCGGTGTGGGTGAGCGACAGCGCAAGAGAACTGGTGGTGAGATGGCACGAAGGGCAGGAGAGGGAGAGGGCGAGGGTTGGCAATGGGGCGCATGTGCCAGGGTGGGCGAGGCGGTGCGAAGAGGAGGAGAGGGCGAGGTAGAACGGGGGGAGAGCGAGGGTCTGCGAGTGGCCGAGAGTGGGCAAGACCGCCTGAAGGGGACTGGGAGGAGAGGGCAAGGCAGCATGAGGGCGCAGGTGCGTGCATGACGGCAATGCAAGCGTATACGGGTGCTCGCGTACATGGGAGGCGAGGGAGCAAACGAGCGCGCGTATGTGCAAACTGGGATGAGGGTGAGTCGAGGGTGTGGATGTTAGTATGGCACTTATTGTATGCGTCGTGTGGCGCAGTAGGTGAGGACGACGCAAGGGCGAGGCACCGTCGTTGTCGTGTGTGGAGGGACGGACAAGGTGGGTGAGGGCGAGACAAGGGTGAGGTACCGTTGTCCTCGTCGGATGTGGAGGGACGAGGCGAAGCGCTGAATAGCAACAAACCTGACTAAAGGGGTAAGTCAGGTCTATGTGTGGGGGTCTGCAGGTGCAATATGTTTGTCCCCAAAGAGGATCCTGGAAGGTTAGTGAAGACTCGGGTTGTAGGGAATGATGAGGAGTAGGTGTTATAGTTGACCACAGTTAGTCTGAAGGTAGTCCGTGTTGAAATTCTCATATTTTACATATTAACTTTAGTTCGCTTTTCATGATTAACATTATAACCCAGTCACATAAGCGTTCTAGACTCCTATGACGTCATTCTTATTCAGACTTCACATGACGTCATATGACATCATTATTGCAACATATTGCACCATGATCACGCCATAGCACGATGTTACTGCGCATGGCTTATTCATACACCTTTTGTGGTCTTTTCAGACTCCATTCGGACTGTCTGTCTACTTGTACAAACAATAGCCAGACACTATATAAGGAGGACTTATTCCTCCCCAATTTACTAAGCTCTCTGGCACCACAAAGTGTGATAACTTCCAGCAAGACTTACTTGCAAGTGCTTCCAACAGTATAGTGAGTAGTGTTCTCTCTCACTGGGTATCTCCCCTTCGCTGTTGCCTTTGCACCAATTGGAAAGTAGCAATTCCAATAGTCCGAAGCGTGGGAAAGTAGTCCGAGCGGTGATCGGACTGTCGTGCGCGTTGTGGAGAGGTGGAGAAGGTGCGGGACGTAGTCAACAAGCCCCGTAGTGGACTCAGATGTGTGGAAAGTAGTTCAGAAAAGGGAGATGGAAAGACGGATGATCAAAGATGCATTTGGAAATGCTAAGTACAGTGTTTTATAGTCCGGGAATTGCCCAGGACTGTGTAGCTACTAGGAATAAGGTTCGGACCTGTAAGGAAACAATATCCGAAGTATACTAATGAAAATGAAAGGTACTAAAGGGAGTCCGACGTTAGTCCGACTGATTTTGGTCATAAGACCGTGTTTTTGGACTTCCGGACTTCGGACTATGTGCAATACGGACCGGAGTAGTTCGGACTAGCACGGGAAAGTGGGCGGAAATGCTCGGAAAGAGGTAATATGAACCTAGAGCAGCTCGGAGCTTTACAGCGCTGTCGTCCTGCCAGTGTGTGGAGGGAGGTGGTGGGTGAGGACGCTGTTACGACCTGCTACGCTTGTCTGAGCATGTACATCTTTCTATTGCCTCGTCTTTCTAACCATTCCCTCGGAACACCTTGTGCCTAAACATAGCTTCCTTCTTACACGCTGTGCATGGCTACGCCTTCTCATGACTCACGCTTACTTCCCATTGGACGCTATCTTAGTTCCTGTGTTCACACAGCCCTCTTTCCCTTCTATCACACTGCCCCACTTATCCGCTTTTGGCTTCCTCAGCCTTAGTACTATATCCACAGCTTGGTCCGTGCGCCAGCTTTCCACATACTTAAACAGCGTCCACTCCTGTATTTCCCTCCTAACTTTGACCTCCTCAATATACGGTCTTAGCTCCTCTCTAGTCTCTGGATTTCTCTAAGTCTTCGCCTTACTTCTGAGTAGGCGCTTTTGTATACCTTTCGTCCCTGCGAGCATTCGACCCGCAGTACAAGTCCTAGTTGAACCATGCCTAGGCCGAACCCTTGACCTGATACCATCAGTTCCTCGTCCTCAACTCCCTGAGTCCTCGACCCGTTGAGTCTATGTTTGCCCCTATCCAGGTCAAGTGTAACAGATGTGATGAGGGGGAGGGGGAGGCTGCATCGTCGCATGTGGAGGGTTGGATGATGTGACCTCATGGTCACATGGTCGCGTTGTTGTTGTTGTTGTGGTGGTCGCACCCTCGTCTTCATTTTGTCGTGGGTGATGACAACAGAGAGGGCGAGGGCGAGGGCGCATTGTCGCCCTTGTTGTCCATGTTGTGTGGCGAGGCACCGTCATTGTTGACGAATGACCTGTAGGTGTTAATTAGTATTCTACTAGTAAAACTTACCATGCTACCAGCCACAACTTACCAAATCGGGTTACAAGAGTGTAGTATAGGAGATTTATGTGACTTGCAAAGACATACCTGGAACACAATGATGCAGTCCTCAGAGCGTATTTGGATGCGAGGGATTGTTTCCTACAGTAACTGTTCCTAGAAACATAAGCTACTAAAATGCACGGAATGCGAAACATTTGTTGAGGCTGCAATAGTCCATTCAGTTCAAGTTGAATTTCTCCCATATAGTTGGAAGAGTCGATTGTGCTACTACAGAGCGCTCAAATCACTAGGCATAGTAGGTAATATACTTCCTAGTTACATTATACAACTCTCCCTCGCCTCTTTGGACGCTCAGAGTGCCAGATTGTTGTGTTCCTGGTATGTTTTTGCAAGTTTCATAAATCTCCTATACACTTTTGTAACCCGATTTGGTAAGTCGCGGCTCGTAGCGCGGTAAGTTTTACTAGTAGACTATATCACCTTTCTCACGCTTTTGGTACTACTAACACCTACAGCTCATTCGTCAACACCATGGTCGACGATGACGGGGCCTCGCCCTCACCTTGTCCCTCCACACGCCCTCTCCACGCAAATACGAACACCGTCTGAGCGCCGTCGCTGTCACCGTCGCCCGTCATCCCCACCTCGACGCAATGAAGACGACAAAGACAACGATGCGCCCTCGCTCTCGCTCTCGCCCTCGCCCTCACTTCATGGCGACAACGACAACGACGCGATGACGTGACGATGAAGTCACGTCGTCCTCGCCCCTCGTCTGTACCTCCACACGCGATGACGCGGCCTCCCCCTCGCGCTCGTCCCATCCTCACCCACCTCCTTCCTCCGAGTCCACACACCAGCAGGACGCTGACGGTGTCTCGCCTCGCCCCTCCACATACGATGGCAACAACGGCACCCTCATCTCGCCCTCACCCACCTCGTACGTCCCACACGCGGCGACAACGGTGCCTCGCGCTCATCGCGTCCTCACCCACCTCCTCCCTCCGAGTCCACCCACCGGCAGGACGATGTCGGTGTCTCGCCTTGCCCCTCCACGTACGACGGTGACGACGGTACCCTCGTCTCGCCCTCACCCACCTCGTACGTCCCTCCACACGCGGCGACGACGGCGTCTTGCCCTCATCTTGTCCCTCCATATGTGACAACTCGGACGACAACGCGGCCTCCCCTCGCCCTCATCGCGTCCTCACCCTCCTCCCTCCACATACGGCGACGACGGCGGTGCCCTCGTCTCACCCTCTCCCACCTCGTCCGTCCCTCCCACTCACGGCGATGACGGCACCTCGCCCTCGCATCGTCCTCACCCACTGCACCGCGCGTGGGAGCGAGTGCAAG
This sequence comes from Xerocomellus amylosporus, assembly GCA_038090735.1. Lineage (NCBI taxonomy): Eukaryota > Fungi > Basidiomycota > Agaricomycetes > Boletales > Boletaceae > Xerocomellus > Xerocomellus amylosporus. Next base: position 3,729 of record JBBPNE010000661.1, on the reverse strand, counting down.
CGCAGATGCAGATGCGCCATTCACGTGCACATGAGCACACCCAGTTCCATGTGCACGCAAATGCACATTTCATCGAGGCTAATTCACACACATGTACTCATAGTAGTAGGTACTATAACAATAAATAAATTTGCTTTCCAAAATGGCCATGACCATCTCGAGATGGTCAGGAGATGGTCCAGAACGCGGAAAATGTGCGCTAATGTGCGCTAGAAGCATCCTGCGATGCCCAAGAATCACACTGGACGAATAAGGAAACTGGCCGGAAATAGCCGGTGTGGATTGAGGGCCATTTAGGCCCATTTCGGCTCGACAAGGAACCCCATCTGAAAGGGTCTAAAAGGTCCGAGGAAGTGGTGCCTAAGGTGACATTGCCATGTATTCCGCTTCAGTAGAGGATAATGCTATAGTTTTCTGTCTTCTGGTTAACCATGAGACAGGTGCGTTAGCGAGGTAAAGAACATATCCTGTGATGGATTTCCGATCATCAGGATTAGCAGCCCAATCACTATCTGTGTATCCAAGAAATCCATTGTGGTTGGTACCATTAAACTTTAAAGTAAGATTCTTGGTTGATCCAAGGTATCTTATGATATAAAGTGCCCGACTAAGATGTTCTTGTGAAGGATTCACACAAAATTGTGACATGCGCTGGTCTTGTTAAGCATGATGTAAAGCAAAGATCCTATCACAGATTGATATTGTGAGTGGAGTTCGGAAGTAGCTTCCATATCTGAGATTCTTGGATTATAACCGGTGGGTAACAGAGTTCGTGCCAGTTTAGCATTTTGTAACCTGAATCTTTTGAGAACTTTGTTTGCATAATCGCACTGATCAAGAGTGATCATGTGTTCCTTGTGATTGCGGGTGATACAGATGCCTAGGTATTCCTTGGCTTCTCCAAGATCTCTGAATTCCCAGATCTTCATGAAATCGTCTTTATGTCCTTTCACAATCTTTGGGTTAGAACCCATAAAGAAGACATCATTGACGTAGATGGCTATAACAACTATGTCAGCTCCTATATATTTGAAGTACACACTGGCATCCAAGTGTGTTCGGGTAAATCCCAAATGGAGTAAGGATTTGTGAATCTCTTTATTCCATTGAAGTGCTGATTGTTTCAAGCTGTAAATGCTTTCCAGCAATTGACAAACCTTTTTCTCTTGGCCTTTTTTAATATAACCTTCTGGTTGATGAATATAGATCTCTTCATCTAGTGATCCGTAGAGGTAAGCGGTTTTGACATTGAGTGACTCGATATCCCAATCCTCAAGGGTAGCTAGAGCTAGAAGAATCAGCACGGTTTCAAACCGTGCCACGGGGAGAAGGTTTCCTTGTAATCAATACTGTATACCTGAGTAAAGCCCTTGGCAACCAAGCGTGCTTTCTTTCTTCCATCAGATTTCTTGATGAAGACCCATCAACATTGTACAGTCTTACGATTTGAGGGCAAATCTACCAATTTCCAAACCTTTCTATCAGCGAGTGACTTCATTTCGTCATCACAAGCTTTGATCCAGTCAGATTGATCTTCTGTAGGCATCTTTTTAATATCACGAAAGAACTTCGGAACATCCGTGGTATCCACGGCATATGAAAGAAGTTCCGCAATAGATGCAGAAGATAAGTCCATCTTGCCAGTGTGTGAGTTAGACTCCTCCTCGCTTGACATTCCCGGCATGGGAGTATCTTGATCAAGATTCTGGTTACACTTGCTCCCCCTGGCTCTGACTGTTCACGCCAGCATTCTGATGATTTGCGCAGCTTCTTCGGCCGGTCCCTGGCATCCTCAAGACTCCCTGACGCTTCCGACGTGTCCGCTTTGTCTCCCAAGTTGTCTGGTTCATTTCGAGCCTCCTCTGGTGGGTCTTCTCGACTTCTCGACTCCAGGCGTTTACTGACACGGTCTGACGCGTTCACTAGCTTCTTCGGCCAGTTCCTGGCGTCCTCATCATCCTTGAGTTCTCCCGGCGCGTCCGTCTCGGCTCTGGTAAGTCCGACGTTGATACTCGACTGACATTTCCTCTCCCCCTCGAGCTCGACGCTCGGGGGCTCCTCGGGTGGTCGCGCGGGTTTGTAGGGTGTAGAGAGTGATGGAGGAGGCTCTGGGGGTACTTGAGGTATGTCGTCGACGCTCGTTTCACTGCGCTGATCGTTTGGTTCGTCAGCAGTCGTCGATCGACCTTGCGCCAATGCGCTTCCTCTCTCCTCCTCGATCGACGCGTTTCGACACGTCACCGACCTCTCTGCCTCGTCCTGCACGTATCTGTGCGCTTCCTCTGCCGTACCGCCGGTCCCTGCGTCTGCGCATTCGTGCACGGCGCCTCTGTTTTCTTCGACACTGGTCTCACCACCTGGCTCGACCTCGTCATCTGTGGGGCCTCGGGATTCGGCTTGCGCCTCGTCGGATGGTTCGTCGGACCTCTGTGGTCGATGTTCTTCGTCGCCGTCCTCGCCCAAACCTTCCTCGACGCCTCTCGACGCCTTCGACAGGCCCGTCTCGACCGCTCCCACCCTCGCGCCCTCGACTTCGACATGGAGCTCGTCGGGTGCTTCGTCTGGCGTCCCTGGTCGATGTTCTTCGTCGCCGTCGCTGCCTGTGGTCTCTGCGCCCTCTGTTGACACTCTCGACACCTCCGCCTCGACCCGTTCTCGGCTCCCTTGCCCCCTCTTGCCCTCGGGCTTGTTGGGTGGCTCTGTGGGTGCGTCAGGACGACGCTCGTCGTCGCCCGTCGCGTCCGCAGGGTCCTCTGACGGTCTGCTTGGGTTCGTCGTCTCGGCGTCATCTGGGTGGTCGCGCGATGCGCTTCGTGCGCTCACGCTGGTCATCGACTTGTTGCCTTGGTCCGAAGTGGCCTTGGCTTGGTTGATGCTGGGAATGGGGGGTGCGGCTGCGTCCGTGGACGTGCACGCTGTCGCTGTGGCAGCGGTCTCGTCCGTGGACGTATCCGCGCTGTTTGCTGGGTCGTCGACGCACTCGTGCGCTCGACGTTTGTTGTTGTTGTTGTTGTCCCTGTCCGCTACCACCTGGCCCATTCCGTGCGATTCGTTTGCGCGTGGTGGTGTCCATGCTGGCGGTGTGGTGTTTGACTCGACTGGAGATGATGGTGGTGGTGGTTTAACGAGGTCGAGTGCGACCATCTGGTCGTCTCGTGGGCCGCTCGCTGGGGTCGCGAGGCTTACGCCATCAGTCCAGTGGTGATCCGTGGTTGTTTTGCCCGGTCCCGTGGCTGCAGCTGCTTCGTCAATTCTCCCGCACGGCGATCCGCCCATCGCGCCTGCTCCGTTCTTGGCAACTTCCTTGTGCTGTGCGGCTGTGCGCGTGACTCCGACCTCCGTATGCTTCTCGAATAAACTGTTGAGCTGCACGAACATTTCGTGAGCTGTCATTGAGAGGTTGAGGTGGTTGTGGATAGTAGGTGGGGTAGTTGTAATGATGAGGTATTGCGCTTCGGTGTTGTCGCGCAACCATGCGGCTATGCGCCACGGGTTCCATGGCTTGTTTGGCTTCGTCTTGGTACCATCGAGTAGTCCCAGTAGACCTTGTGCCTCCGCTGCTTGAAAAGGCTTCTCACGGTATTCTGTCCAGTTCTCGCCGTATTGACGAAGTCTTGGCACTTCGACAATTTTCTTCTTGGCTCGAATTCTGGCGACCATTGAACTGAGTGATAAGTTGGGTTACTGTAAAGTACCAGGGCTCATAACCTGTAGAATACTCAGTAAGTC
>JBBPNE010000660.1:0-15349 GCA_038090735.1 Xerocomellus amylosporus | reverse complement strand
TGTCCCCTTGGAAGCCGCGCACGCGTACGCACCGCGCGGTAGTCGAGCAAGTTGGCGATACATCTGGTCGCCACACACACACGGCGCGTCAGCTTCAACTTCGACTTCGTCAAGTAACGGACAAAAGGTTACATACCTCTTGGCCTCCTCTTTCACACCCGGCAACGTCTCTAAATGGGTCAAAACCCGCGCGGTCTCTGGGTATTGATACTTCATGAAATCAGGCGTCCGACCCGCGTGAGCGGGCTGGGGTTGGACGCAAGGACGAACGGGAAGGGGGCGAGGCGGCACATTGTCCGACGGCATGCGAGGCATCAATGTTGAGCTCGGGCTTCCGGGATTGAGAGGAGAAATTACACCACGAACCTCTTGCGATTTATGTTCACCTTTGCTTGGAGCGCTGCACCCTGCTTGAACAATCAAGCGGCCCCGTCACATGAGAGCGATTTGGAGGCTGTGCCACGAGTACTCCGAGCATGCCATAAGCCGCTCACTCAGCGCGTTCTCCCGATCAAACATCTGATCAACATGATTGGTTCAGGAGATAACCCCCATCAATTTCAAGGTTTCATCTATCCCCTTTGCCTAGGCAATTCACATCACGACAAGAAAGAGTATAAAAACAGAAAGATTAACTTTCAAATGTACGCTTCTACCGTGTTACTAGTATTCGCCCATTTTTCTACTTGGGCGACGCACAGTGCTAGGATAACGAGAGGTGGCGGAAACGAGTCCAAAAACGAGAGAACTCAAGAAAGAGTGAGATCGAGATACAACGACTGCGAATGCGAGGTGGGCGCGTGTGGGTTATGATATATATGATAGGCGAGCGCGGCTGTCCGTGGTGATGACGAGTGATGATGACGAGCGACCAAAAAGTGCGACACGATGCGTAAAACGAGAAAGACGAGACGAGAGGGAGGACAATAAAATCGGTTCATGACATCGACGATGGTCTATGACTGTGACAATATCTTGTCGATCGACTCGTTCAAAAAGTCTTTGCGTGACGTCAAGTCAGCTTTGGGGAACCTGGCCATGATCGCTTCACGTGCGGTCCTACGAGCGATGAGCGAGAGTCAACACAAATAAACGAAGAGAGACTCACTTCTTCGTCACTGTCATCAAATCCTGCGTACTCAGATAAGTCCTCAGCGCATTGAAAACCTCTTCGTCCGTCGGATTCGGGTTCAGACTCGGCCCCGCGAAAGCATTCACGGACGTCGCCATCGAAAACGACGACATTCGCCGGTCCCCACCGCCAGCCCCACCAATCGGACCTGGCGGGAGTAGCCCAAACCCACCCGTCTGCGACCCATTCCCAGTGAACATGTTCATGTTCATCCCTCCCATGGTCATCATCGTCGCACGCGGATCCACCATCCCGTACACGCTCCCCGTATGCTGATACCCAAGCGGTCCCATCATCCCACCATACTCGGAACCCGCCACACTGCCAGATCCAGGCCCAAACGGCATAAACGGCATAGCAGGAACGCCAAACTGGGACACAGCCGGTTGACGGCCTTCGTACATGGAACCTTGACGAGAACCAGCGTGACTATGATGCGAAGCCGTCCCTCGGAAGTTGACCGTCGAGTTGCTCATCGCGTTCGTGTCCCGGTAGTAATCACCCCCGTTCGACGGGCGTGGGGAGCCTTGTCTGGATGGCGGGAACCGTGGCTGCGAACGCGCCTTCAAGTTGCTGATCCCTGTCTCGTCCGAGTGGCGCGAAGCACCTTCCCAAGCTTCCGCCTCGTACTCTGCAAGGGAACGTAAGCGATCAAGTAAAGGCTAGTCCACACAGGCGGCTCACCGCTAAACTTCTTGAGTGGGATCATCGACTCATTGAACCGCTCGTCGTCATTCATAACCACTTTTTTGCTCCCTCCATCACCAATCACGACACGTGTGTTTCCCCACGAGAAGTCGTCCATGCACCAGAAGGAGTAGATCGGCAAGAAGAAACTGTACACCGGGTATCTATCCCAACAGTGTGAGTCATCCGATTAAACGCGAGATAACGAGAAACGACGCACGAAAGGAGATAGACGACCATCCAGCCCACGAGCATAAACTCTCGTTTGATGATGAAAATTAACGCCTACGATATTACAATCAGCACTTCCTCCCAACCACCGCACCGAGTCGCAAACGCACCTGCAACCCATACGTCACGCCCAACATGATGATCGAAATCACCGGCAGCGAACTGCTCCCAGTAGCAACCGCGATGACCAAATATACAAGCTATGAAAACAATGTCAGTACACCCCAACCCATCCCACAGCAACCTCACTCACATAAACGACGGTGGCCGGAAGAATCTACATCAACGACGTCAATAACATCCCACACGAAAAGAGCCAACACGTACGATCGTCCCCAACAAATCGATAAATACGAAAAAGCGCATCGAGAAACAACAAAAGCCGCACAACTCGGGCAAGATCACCAACTCCAACAAGTTGTGCACCGTCGAGTTGATCCACCGACGTCGTTGAGAAAATAAGATACGCCACGACTCGGGCGCCATCGTATGCGCCACCGCATCGGGAATGAATTTCGTCTTGAAGGTTGGGAAATGCTTCATAAGGAGCGTGGTGAGGAAACGGTCTTCACCGAGCGAGAAAAGATTCTTCTTGTGAAGGGTGTCGACGTTGCATTCGGCGTATTCGTCGATGATCCGGTTGGAGATGATGATCGGACGACCCTTGTCAGCCGTACGGACACGATAGAGCGAGAAACACCCGGGCAGACAGGAAACCGAACCAAAGAGGGACTCGAACGCCTTGGAAAGGTGATGAGAGATGTAGTACTCGTAGACCTGAATCATCGTCCACCACGAGCCTTCTTCGTTGGTTAGCTTTGTTTCACCACAGATACCGATGATGCTCGAATCGTCTGCAGCCGACGCGACCAACCGATTGAGCGACTCAGGTGTGACCGTCTGTAGTGCCTGTCAGTCTCCTCGCTTTACCCAGAATGAGAACCACGAACCGTATCCGCATCGACCGTAAAGATGTACTCGTAAAACGCCGGGTCGATCCCTATCACGTTCCGCATCTGATGATAAATTTCGAGTTCCAGCGGGGACATGGGCGCATCGAAATGCACGCGGTTGAGGTAGCGCATGAGCAAAATCTGGCTGTCTCGTTTGCCACGATTGCCAGGCTTGGACCGCTCTGTGGGCTTGCCGACTTTGACGACAACCATATAACTGCGACGCACATCGACGTCAACACCCGCACATGCGCACCGACCAAAACAGTACTTACGGGACGACGTGCCCCTCGAACTCGTACAACCCCGAGTATATCTTGCCGTAATTGATCTGTCTCGAGCCCTCGCCAATCGACCGGAACATCAACGGCTCGGGGTCAACCTTTGGATCGACACCCATTATATCCAGCACGATCCTCGGCGTAGTCCGGTCGTTCCCGCTCCCAATGATATTGCCGTCACAGATGACGAAGAGTAATTTGCGCTTGTCGTCGTAGTTGAGCGCCGCGAGCGAGTCGATCGTTCGTCGGAGCGAGTCTTCACCTTCAGTGTAACACGGGATCTGGCATAGAACGAACTTGTCAAGCATTTCAGGCGAGCGCTTTCCGTTCAGCTGGAGCGCAGAAAGGACTAATGGGAACGTGAGTATCCCCTCGAGCCAGACACGCGCATACAAAACTCACACTTGAGCGCGATCGATGCACACAGGATTCCGGTGAAGACGATCAAAAGATAACTCTGCACCGTGCACCGGGGCGTCGTTCGAAAGTCGACCTCGCCCAGGTAAAACATGTTTTTGATACAGTAGACATTATTCGCCGCCGTTTGCGCGTCCAGACCCGCAATGACCTTGTTCAGGTTGGTGGAGATGTCTTGTCCGGCCTGTTGCTTAAACACATCGGTGATGTCCGTGTTCAGGAACTGATATGGGGTCGAGGAGCCCGCGTAGATCGTGACGGTGTTGACGTAGTCCGACAGGTCATACACACCGCCGTCCCAGATGGCCCAAATTCTGTCGAGTGCACGGTCATCTCAAACACGACGACAAGACCACGCTGACACCTACCTCATAATGTTCGAATCCATCGCCTGCGAATAAACCGTACTGGAATCCCAAACCAGCGCCCCTTTCCGATACTGCTCCATCTTTGGCAAAAACGTCGATGTGTACCAGTCGGCGTTGTCCAACGCTGTCCCCGTCGCTGGCTGATTCCCTCCAGACTTATGCATTGCGTTTGGCGAGAGCGCCGTGAAGTTCTTCGGGGTGAGCGCCAACGACGCTTCCGAGACTAACCCTGAACAGGCGAGCGCGAGGGGTGGTGGGAAGTATCCTGTCAGATCCTGTCCTGCAAGGAGGTCCAGGTCTGCAGCCGAGTTGGACGCGATGCCGACAAGATCGCTGTGGTCGCCGTGGATAAAGTTGGAGAGATCGTACACCGACCCCTGTACCGACGCCCACCAGTCCGTAGTCCCGGTGTGCTGCGATACTTCGTTCGAGTCCCAGACTTTATCGAAGTCGGGACAGAGGAGTCGACCAAATTCAACGATGTAAAAGATGACGAGCGAGTTAATGAGGAGGATTAGGAAGCAGATGGTCACTTTCTCCCGCCAGGCAAGGCGGACGTCCGGGCGTTTCATCCGCCCGATATAGTTCAGCACAAAGGAGGGGATTAAACCAGTCAATAACCAGACGAAAAAGAGCCACCATCGTCGCGTTGTGCTTGTAGGTATTTCTTCAACAGCAGCAGGTGAGACATTGACGGCCATAGCGCCTTCCTTGGACGGGTAAGGAGGCGAACCACCAGGGTCCCCTCCCTTCTTGTCCCATTCCGATCCCCAACCATCCCCGGGGTCAGTGTACGCTGGCGTACGGATGTTTGGCGAGGGCAACCCACCGACGCCATACGGAACATGTTGATTCGGGTCCTGGTATTTCGACCCATGACTGCCCACGCGAGCGATGAGCAGATTATCACGGCTCTCGTTGTCGAGCATATGGTTCCCATGCGTGTCGGTGTGGGTATACTCCGTGGTATCGTCTCCGATGGTGCTTTCATCGTCTTCGATGGCATCGGGAGCCAGCCGCTTCTGCTCCTTCTCAGCCACACGGAGGCCGTCCTCGACGGTCTTCCACGCATTATACGATAACCAGATGGAACGGTGACCTACGGCGTAATCGGTACCCTCCTGCCATCCATTCGAAGCTGCACATTGCCGGATGCGTTCCGCGTCCGAACCACGCATCGTCGGTACATACCGTTCGCAGAATCCACTCTGCTCAAAGTCAGTGACGAATTCCGCACTGCGACGCGCGATGAGTTCAGGAATGAGAAGTGACTTTATCTGAGCTTTGACGCGACGTTTGTCGAACGAGTTGGGGGAACTGGAATCATTGGGTCGGATACAGGAGATGGTCCAAGAACGCGTCCGGTCAAAGGAAGCAAAAATTTCGGAGAGTGTGTAGTTGAGCTGCGTGGAGACGGTGTGTATCTTGGCGGGGTCTAGAGGTGGGTGCTCCTCGTTTGGAAGAAGCGACGCCATACGTGTTGGCTGACGAAGTGGACGCGATGAGACCTGTGCCTGGACAATGGAGGTTCCATCCTTGGAGTGTTTTTCAACAGCAAGCGAGGGACCGGAGACCAACTTCGCCATGAAAGCATCCGAGGAGATGCGGAGCAACGATACGAATGCCGAGTCGAGGATATCAGAGTCCTTCTCGATAAAGGACGAAATGTCGTACGAACAGCTGCCCGCATAGTGGTTAATACCAAACAGGCTCCTGTCGTTCTCGCCTCCTTGACTGGGGCTTGCCACAAACGAAGTATGGACACCATATTTGGACACGAGATCCTGATGGAGTTCGTCCGCCTTCTTGTCTCCCGCCTTTCCCGATTTGTACCATGAGGATGCTTTGCTCAAAATGCCAAGCATACCGGCAGGCTTGCGCGTCGCTCGCTCACTCAATTGAGCGCCACGGAGAAGCTCGATGCATGCTGAGTTGTCCAGGATGGCGATGTTTGGAAGGGAGATTCCATCACCAACTATGTGACCATTATAGCCGACGCCGTCCTCGAATGTGTTGCGCAAGACGTAAGACTGGACGAACTCGTCAGCAAAGTTGATGCAAAATTCATCAAAACCGTTTTGGCCCAAGGCGGAAATGAGGGGTGCGGTTCCCGTGAACATCATCGAGCCGGTACCCGTGGGACCACGAGTCTGAAAACCGGGAGAGTCGAAGAGAACCAGCTGGGTTGTGGGAAGAACATCGCGGTTTGCAGGGGCAATCTTGTGATTTGCCGTCTCGACGACATAGGCAAAAAGGATGGCGTAGAGATCGCGCATGAGGGAATCACGCTGGATAGCACTCTGCTCGACGTTGAGAAGGACGGTATAGAGCTCCTTGCGGACATAGTTGGTCTTGTTCGTCAACGCCTGCGCAAGGTCATCCGGTGGGACACCGAGGAGGTGTGCGACATGCTCGAGGACGGGAATGTTTGCGACGGACGCGGAGACGTCCCTTGAATCAGCCTCCGTGAACTGAATATTGCTCAAGAGGAGGATAGCAACGAGGATGGTGAAAATGGAGGAGAGGTGCTTCGGCTTGAAACCGAGTGTGCGCATAGCAACGCGCACTTCCTCCATTGCGATAGCGTCATCACTGAAGGGTCCACTGGGTAGGCGGTAACAGCCGGAGGCCAACAGAGCATATTCTGAGGGGTCTTCAATGTTGAAGTAGTCGCGCTCTTGTGGCGCTGCACCGGCCAAGAACTGGTAGAATATGTGAAACGTGCGTTCCTCATGGGCGAGACGAGTAAGTCTGGATTTGTCAAGTGCGAAGGCAAGAACTTTAGCTGATTCGATGCGCCCACGATCGTTGAAATGAAGTTCGAGGTAACGAGTATGCCGTGATGCATTTGGATTTGAGACGGTTTTTGAGTTTCCAAACGCGTCAAGGAGGGTGTGAAGCGCTTTGACTTGGCTCGCCATTCTTAGCTCTTTCTTGGAGTGGGAAGATAGACGGAGAACCTGGTCCACGAGGAGACGTAAACTGGACGTCTTTCCAGAACCGGTGATACCACTGGAGAGAAGAGCGTCAGGAGACGGAGGAAGACAGCAAGAGAGACATACCGGGCGATGACGGACTGGGACTGTTTAGTGCGACGCATGAGCAAGTAAATCTGAGCAGCGAGTTCATAGAGATGGGGCTGGAGGAGGCTTGAGCTGGCGAGAGAGAGGCCGGTTTCCTTGTAGCACCGTTCTTCATATTCTTTTGCACTGATGTCGTTGACGTTTGCGAGAGTTTTGTAGGGATTTACGACGAGCAAGTTGGTTGTGCCTATTCTAGAGTAGGGCAAATCAGAGCGGAAGCGAGTATTGAGGACGGTGACGATGGTGTCGTCGGAGGGGTAGACGGTGGCGGAGGGGGAGGAGGAAACGAGGTGGACGAGGTCGCCGGTGTTGACGGCGTGGGCGGAGAGAGAGGAGGCGGCCATTCGAGGCCGATGAAAGAGCGTGAAGAGAAAGAGCGGGTGGAGAAGAAAAAGAAAAAGCGGACAGTCTGTGACGAAATAGACAACACGCGCCGTGCTTGTCAACCGCCGCCATTGAAGGTGTCACGTAATACACACACAAAGACACAACATTTGCTGGCTCCATCACTTCTCGCTTGGACTCTGAACCGTATGCACGCTGGCAACTCTTTTTTAATCATGGGGAGGAGCATTGATACTACAGCTGCGTAAATCAGCGAACTCGGCGATCCGGCCTATCGATAAGCTTCCTGGCGGATCAATGCACCGCGGAGCGCCGTGACCGGGATCCCTACTGCCACTCTACGACCATGGCAACGACATCCTTCCCACTATGCTCTCCATCGAGGTGCTCTGGTCTGCCGAGGTGGATACAAATTATCACCTGCTCTCAGTATCCCGCTCTCGGCTTGAATGAAAAGTACGGTGGGTGGAGACCTCGGTCACGCAGAAGAAACACCTTTCATATCAATGTACGACAATGGAGAGGACGTCATTCTTGCACCAGGCTCCTTTGTTGGCCGATTGAACGATCGTCCGTGTCGAGATCGTTCCGGCTGTTCTCCTGGAGATTGCTAGCTCCCAGTGACACGCTTCGACGGATCGATCGCGATCCGCTTGGACATTGCAGCCACGGCAGACCAACGAGACACTAAACTCTTAAACCTACAGTATTGCCCATTCGCCCCCGCGACGAACGGCGAAATCGCTACCTAGATACGACCGTTCCTTCATAACACCAATCTGAGCAGTCTTCCGTTCAGCACAACCTGTTCGCGTCGGGTCCATGGCGCCTTCCTTGCAGAATGGTCGCAGTCGCAGAGGTAGATACGACAGTTCCTTTATAACACCAATCTGAGCAATCTTCCCGTCCAGCACAACCCGTTCGCGTCGGGTCACCTGACGCCATCCTTGCAGAATCGCCTCAGAGGATCATTCAAGCGTCATGAAAGAAGAGAGTAGAGTATCGGCGACAAACTATGCCATGTAGTATGTACTGCACTGCGGACAGCCAACGTTTTCTTGGAAAAAGCACATCGCTCCGCTCATAATGCTCAACCCCATCCGACGCTCAACTCGACAGCTCACCCACATCCCCATTCACCCCATGCGCAGCGCGTATATCTTCCTCGTGACCCAGCGCCTTTTCCCACCCTTCCTCAAACAAGCCCGCGTTCTCGATCGGATGTGCGACAGACGCGGCGACCTTGGGCTTGTTTTTGCTCCGTAGCCCCGCTCGCCACACATCCACCACCTGCGGTGCCAAACTAGAAGAGAGAGAGAGAGAAAGAAATCAGATCGTCTCAGTACCTCTGACAGCCACCCTCGACAGCTTTCCTCACCTGGGTGCATACGTCCGAGCAAACAACGCAGCCTCCGGTGCTCGGTTCGTCTTCACGAGCAGGTCCACACATGCCTTGGTATCCCCCAGCTGGAAAAACGTCGCAAACGCCAGATTATTGGCCCCATCCTTCTCTAGAAGAAAAGAGAGCGTCATCAGTAAAAACCGACATCGCGGAGCCGAAATGGCTCACCCGCAGTTGCAGCAAGCCGTTGTAATCCCTCCCGGTCGCCCGTCGAGAGCAACAAGAGCATCAACGCGCTCAGATCGTTCGCTCGCTCAAAAGCCTCCCGAGCGAGATCAAATCGCCACACCGACAACGCACGATCGCCCAACGCTTTCCACTTGGTCTCTGCTTCGTTCTCAGGTATTGAACGCACAATATCGACAGCCGCGTCGAGGTCGTCCAGCTGCAGCGAAAGATCGAACTTGTGATCTGGGTCGCTGGTCACTTGCATCGCGAGTTCCTTGAGGTCTTTGATATCATGTCGCGTGAGCAGATGGACATCTCGGGGTTGAAAGATCTACCTCGGCCCTCAAGGAACCGTGCTACCTTGTTCAGTTGTTCCTTGGGTAGCGTGGGCAATATCTCGGCGGCAGCTTCCAAGTCACCACGGAGAACCGCCGTTTGGTACTCGACCACACTCAAAGACAAGGCGTAACCGTAGATATTCATATCCTTGTCAGAGAGGTACACCCGATTGTGTGCTGGTATGTAGCCGAGGATGTACATCGGGCTGAAAAGGAATCAACAGGGGAGGGAATATATCTAAACAGAACGTACGTGTCGGATGGGCTGATGGTATAGGACTCGTTGCCAACGAAGTAGTTGACTCGGTTGCCCGCCGTGGTATAGATGAAACAGTCCCCGACCCATTTTGCAGTCATGATGCTACGAGGAATGTTAGATGAGCCATCCAACCAATCGCAGGAAATTATACTTGCTTGTCCGAGACCTCAGACACGACATCAAAGGCTTCTTCAACACCTTCGTCCGTGACCTCGACGCCCTCCTCGAGTTTTGCATTATATTCATCCCGGTCGAAACGCAGAATATAAAATGATTCTTCAGAAGTGATCGCTACTAGGGATCCAGTCCCTGACCAATGAATCTTTGAGCATCGTCAGTAAAGGCTCCTCCGGATGGTAAGAGACAACGAACACACATTTTTAGCGTCAACGTCTATCCGTCTTACAATCTCCCCGCTCTCCCAATCCCAAAACACCACGAATCCTTTGCCTCGCGCACCTAGCAACGGACCGCCGTGTAACCCATCGATCGACCAGCTACCCGAGCCTTTCATCCCCGCACCACCCCTCTCTTTAAAGTTCTTGTAAACTTTCAGTTTCAACTTGCTCTCCAGTACCGCGTATGTGTTCGAGTCACCTGCCCAAGCAAACGAGAGGCCATTCCCAAATGACTTGTTCCTCCAAGCGAGCGCGGTATATATGATGTACTCGCCGTCTCCAACGACAGTCACGAACCGTCCATTGGGAGAATGGATCAGATTGGTCGCGAAGATCTCCGTAGTACCGATTTCTTTGATCGGGAGAGGGATGCGATTGCCTTCCGGAGTCGTGTCCTCGGAAAGACTCTGCACGTTCCCCGAGAGAACAAGTTGATTGCGCGTGTAGATGAGTTTCCCAGTGGGATCCATGCTGAACGTCGGCTCATCCCGGCCAAGCTAGACAACAAAGCTCAAGGGGACACCCGCGATACCTGTACGCATGGACAGACGTACCTTGATGACGACGATACCTTCATCGAATCCAACGGCGACTTCGTTCGCATCTTTTCGCAACGACACACACCACGCCCGCTCCAACGCATAGCTCAACGTATTTTCCAACCGATACGTGTTACTGTTCCAGATCTTGACCGTCCCGTCCTCGCTCCCGCTGATGATGATCGGCAAGTTGGGATGAAAGACCGCAAAAGAGGGGTTATTGGTGTGGCCTTCCATCGTTTGGACGCAGCTCTTGCTAAGATAATCCCATACTTTGATCGTCTTGTCATCGCCCGTCGTCACGAGGTACGGCCTGTCAGGCCCAGGATAGAAATCGACATAGTTGACCCCCTTGTCGTGAGCGTCCATCGTGAAGTTGGCATGCGCGGAACCGAGGGACCACGTCTTGACCGTCCGATCGAGACAGGCGGATGCAAACGTGTTGGCGTCTTTCGGGTTAAAAGTGATGTTCATAATGTAGTGCGTGTGGCCCTCGTATACCTATCAAGCCAAGAAAAAAAAAACCGCGTTCGCATCCACACGCACGCATGACAGCGTTCAGGGGAGGACAGACCTGAATGCACTTCCACTGTTTATCCCAATCCCAAGCCTTGATCGTCATATCGTCGCTGCCCGTCAATACGATGCTCGCCGTTGGGTGCACCGCAAGACATCGGATATAATCTGGATGGGCCTCGAACGAGACGACTTTCTCGTGCGTGTTGTAATTGAATACGCGGAGCTGAAAGTCGTCCGAACCAGCGACGAACCAGTTTTTACGCGGGATGAACTTGACACAACGGACGGGGACGTTGGACACTTCAAACGTCTTCACCAAGGCGCCCGTCTCGTGATTGTAGATGTTCACCGAGCCATTGTACAGGCCAGTGAGTAGCCATGGCTCGGTAGGGTGAAAGTCGGTGCCTTTGACGCGGTCGGAGCGAGAGAGTAGTTTTCGCTGGGGGTGTGGTTGGGGTTTACGATGTAGGTCGAGGAGCACTGTAAACACTCACGGACACGTCGAACAACATGGTTGGGCCAAGATATGGGGTCCGCCGTCGAGAACGTCAATGAGTAGCCTCACAGGTATTGGACACGCCGCCTGGGATTTTCGGACCCCCCTTTGAGTGGTATCCATCCCCATAAATAGCATCGCCATCGTTTGTGCACAACTCGTATGTGAGAAAACACCTCGTCCGCACCACACAACTCCAGGTCGACCAGTATGCTGGCGCACTCCCACCATCACCGCACGGAGGCTTCTCCACGACCATCCGTCCAGAAATGCGCGACATTCTGCAGATCCGCCATGTTTGCGCCAGCTTCAGTCTGGTTGTGATTGACAGCCCCCCAGAACATCGGGTTATCGTGATAGAAATCGGCATAGAAATTACGGTTGAGGGGGAAGAGAACTGGGGATGGCATCACGCGTCCGGTTCGTTTACGTCTTGCCTCGGACGGGCTGGCCTGTCAACCCGGCCAGCAGCTCATTGATATATCCAACACCATGAACAGGACCCAACGAGTCACCATGCATTCGGCAACAGTCTGCTCAAAAAGCAATCGACTTGCCCAGTCTTGTAATTCTTTGGTAAATCATACTTAAATCTCCAAGTACTCACGTCGTTCTCTTACGAGCTGCACCGGCGAGTACGCGTGCCCAGGCAGCAGCCTGATATGACATCAGCTCCGTATGCATGAAAAAGAATAGGGCAGGACTCGCCTTGTAAGTTACTGTGGAATATAGGGCGCATACACTGCGGATGCCCTTGTTAAAGGAAACAAGTTGTCCTTGATTGAGTGTTCTTACCCCGATATCGTCAGCACAGTTGAACATGGAGTGAGGTAAGTTTTTGGTATCAATCGAGAGCATGTTGGCACACCAATCTCTTCCGCACAGCTGTCGAGGATGCATGGAACGTATGGTTACGTACCATATGAGGGGATGCAGCACTTACTTCTTTTGAACAACATCAACAAGTTGATCGTCTAGTCCAGCTCAAGAAGCACGTTCGCGGAGGCAGCACAATGGCACCTACTTTTCACCGGGAGGACGGCGATGTTGACTCCTCTTTCCGAATCTGGAGAACGACGGATCGCCCGTACATCACATTGATTGCGGAACTCAGAAAACAGCCAAAGGGCAGCGCAACTTGGGGAGTTTTCGCCGCCAATGCAGATATATGTCTCGCAGCAGCCAGACATGCAACCCCGACACCCACCCACGTTTCAGTGTCACCATTCACAGCTGTTCTGATACTGGACGAACACCTTCACAAGGATGATGAATCACGCTCTACTGTAATGAAGCTCGAGCCTCTTTGGGGTATGGTAAAGATTCGTAAGGCTCGTCTCGGTTTTCATGGCTTGGTAGTATACTAGTGTATTGTATGTATGCTACTGGGTCGAACGTATCGTCCGTATTATGGGGAATCGAACATGATTAGCGTCAGGAAAAACACCTCTCCCAGTCTCCGTCTCCGTTACTCCGAGCATACGCTTGACTCTCCACGAACGCGCTCAACGTGCACAATCCATCCTCGTTCGCGCCACAAAACTCCAGCGGCTGCACCGCATCATTGACCAGTATCCTGACGTACTCCTCATCATCGCTGCACCGCAGCTTCTCCGTGATCATCCGTCCAGAAAAGGGAGTCATCCTGGAAACTCGCCATTTTCTCGCCAGGTCCAGTCTGTCGGTGCATGGTGGTTCGTCAGGACGGAAAAGTCCAATCGCAGAATAGATGGCGACCATCTGGTTATCGTGCGAGAAGTCGGCATAGAAATTACGATCGAGGGGAAAGGTAACGGGGGATGCATCGAGCGTCTGGTTCGTTTGCGTCTGGTCTCGGACGGGCTGGCCTGTCAACCTAGCCAGCAACTCGTTGACGTATCCAACACCCTGAACAGGACCCAAATAACCACCGTGCCTATTAATAGCATGCTAAATGTCAGGTCCAAGAAGCCGTTGACTTACCCAGTCTTGTAATACCTGAGTAAATCGTCATAGTACTCGCGCGCTTGCCATTCTTCTGCAGTGAACAAACGGCAGAACGGACTGGGTGTTTCGTGGAAGAGGGTCGCAAAGGCACACAAAGGCATGAGTTCTATGACGTCGTCATTCTCAAGCTCCGCGCCTGGTACAGCCTCGTTGATTCTTTCTACAATCGGCGGGGTGAACCTGTCACGCCAGGATTCCCCCGGATTCCTGTGGCTTTTTGCGTTCGGGCACATGGAATCGTGTAATGTGTTGTTCGCCTTTGATGATGAGAGTGAGCACCGGTCGCCACGTTCATGGAAACGCAAGTACTCACACCCTTCTCCTCCGAGATGATGACCGATACACTCGGCGAGAACACGTGCCCACTGGCAGCAGAGAAGCCTTGATATGACAAGTCAGATCAGTGTGCATCAGAAGCAGAGGCAAGGCGGACCTTGTGTCCAGTTCGCGGCAGAATATACGACGCGCTCACTGTCCGATGCCCTTACAAAGGGCAACTGGTTGTCCTTGATCAAGTGCTTGTATCGAAGATAGTGTTCTGAGCCCGAGTCGAAAGCCCTGAAAGACGTCGATCAGGCGGGCAAAACAAAATCGAGATGAATCTCGCTCACTCTCTCGCGCCACGGGGAAGCAAGTCGTTTACACCCAAATCCCACTCAAATTCTCTCAAAAACTGGTACTTCTTCCCGGAGTAGGACCCCGCATTTATAAGTTTCTTCAAAGATTTTCTGATTCGCTTCGAATTCTTTGTGGTGGGAAATCTCGTGCCATGCCTCTGGAGCTGCTACACCGTCACAACAAACCTGAGCCACACCACGAGTGACATACCAAGTTGACCTAGATTAACGTATGCCCTCTGAGATACTTGGAAATCAAGCCGGAACGGGAGTGCCATACCTGAACAACTTCGCAGCGCTCAGGCGGCACTGTGTGCTCTGCTGCCGGGAAGTACGGAGAATGAGCAGCCCAGGCTTGTTGCACTTCCCTGGGTAATCCAATATCGGTGGTCACGACCTTGGGTGGTGGGCCCGGGCACCAATGCCAGCGTCCATAGTAACTCGCTGTGAACAGAGCGAGCGTGAGGAGGGCAACCCCGTGCAAAAAGCGCCTTCGACGATGGTCGTATCCAGAGGTATCATGCGGGGGGTGACCTATCTTGTCTCCTTGAAGGAAAAGAGGCAGTCCAGCGTCACGGCGGGTCATGGCAAGTAGACCACCCATCGTGTCGGAGAAGGTGGAACAACTCGAAGCAATGCATGATGTGGAGTGGAGCAGCTGAGTATATGCATGAATAATGAATGCACGTTCGTGGTTGGAATGCTGCGTTCGCCAGATCATCCAAAATTAGCTAGCTCCGATGCCTGGGCAGTGTCACTGTCATTGGCTGCCACTGGGCCGAAGTGACCTCCGTGCGTCAACACGATGCGTTCAAAAATCGCACGTACCCAGCGGACCACCAGGCAGGCCTGCAAGCAGGAAGCGTCAATTGACCGATTTAAATCGCTCGCGTTCCCACCGGCTGAATGGGAACACCACCGTACAGTAGTAGTAGCCGCCCAGAGGCTAGTGATCCACCTGCCACGGGCAATATGCGAAGCGCTCCATGTCGATAACCTGTGACATGTTCATCTAGCAAATAATTCTGAAACCAGAGTCTTGAAGATTTGGTGTACGGTCGGTGTCCAAGATTTGGAGCTAATCGGAACGTGGCATACTACCAGTGACTCGCACACCTCGTCCAAGTGGG
>JBBPNE010000659.1:0-15373 GCA_038090735.1 Xerocomellus amylosporus | reverse complement strand
GTAAGATAGTCTGAGGTTCGTGGCTTCCAACCACACCTTGTCTCCGACTTTCCAGGGGGAGAACTTCTGGGTGGATCTTTCGGTCATGATCCGACAGGCAGTTTCATGTGCCGCAAGAGCTTCTTTACAGGCGGTTTCTAGGAAAGAGAGTCGGTTTTCGAGAGTCGGAAGGAAGGTTTTCCCAAGGGGGGGATAAGTGCGAGGTTCGTATCCGAGGATAAGAGAGAAAGGGGAGACCTTGGTGGAGCTATGAGGGACAGAGTTGTGAACAAACTCAGCAGAGGTGAGGAACTTAGACCATTTCTGGGGGTTGTTGGCGCAAAAGATCTGAAGATAAGTTTCGACCTCCTGATTGGTGCGTTCCGTTTGTCCGCCTGTTTGGGGATGGTACGCGGAGGATAGGCGGATATCATACTTGAGAATGCAAGCTAGCTCTCTGGCGAAGGCGGATGCGAACTGAGGGCCTCTATCGGAGATGATTGAATCATAGAGGCCGAAGCGCTTGAATACGAGGTTGAAAAAGAGTTGGGCCACCCCATTGGCATCGATGGTTGTAGAGCATGGGGCAAGGATTACCCCCTTAGTAAGGCCATGGTCGACCACGACCATTAAAGAATCGTGACCACCGGACAAAGGGAGGCCAGTAACGAGGTCTACGGAGAGTTGCTTGAATGGGAGGGCGGAAGAGGATGGGATAGGGGCCAACAGTGGGGTGGTGGGATGCGTGAGAACTTTGTTCTGTTGGCAAATGGCGCAGCCCACGACAAAGTTGGAGACAAAGACAGAGAGACCCGGCCACCAGAAGTCCTGTTCGAGGACTGCTTTAGTACGAAAGCGGCCGAGATGGCCTAAGAGTGGGGAGTCATGGATTGAGTGGAGTAAAGCGGAGCGAGCGGTCGGGGGTACATACATCCAGCCTTTGAAGTAGAGGTGGCCATTATTGAAAGTCCAATCTACAAGGGAAGAATGAGGGAAGAGAGGGGAACCCTCGTCTAAATTCTGGAGGGCGCGAAGGACAAGGGGATCGGATGAGGTGGAGGATCGAATATGGCGGGCGAGGGTGAGATCAAGGGCGTTGATAACGGCTGGTTGGGGAACGATAGAGGCATCAACGTTGTCCGAGGAAGTGTCAATGTGATCACGCCGAGAGAGAGCATCAGCAGGAGCCATTTTTGTGCCTGGTAGGACCTTCCAGACGATGTCGAAGTCCTGGAGGAAAAGCGACCAGCAGGCTTGACGGCGGGAAAGTTTACAAGGGTCTTTGAGATAAGAGAGGTTTTTGTGATCAGTGATGATGGTGATCGGGTGGGAGGTACCCTGGACGTATTGTTTCCATTCCTCCAGAGCGAGGATAACGGCGAGGAGTTCGCGATCATAGATATCGTAGTTATGTTCTGCGGGAATGAAGGTGTAAGAGAAGTAAGCACAGGGATGGGAATCGCCATTGACATCATCTTGAAGCAGCACAGCGCCAGTGGCGAACAGAGAGGCGTCGGTCATGATAGAAAAAGGGCGGGTGACGTCAGGAATGGTGAGTACTGGACCAGAGGAGAATGCGGCTCGTAGGGTGTCAAAGGCTCGTTGTTGGAGTGGGGTCCAAGCCCAAGGTTGGTCCTTCCGGGTGAGGAGGTTGAGGGGGGTGACGACATGGGAGAAATTGGGGATAAATTTGCGATAGAAGTTCGCAAACCCAAGGAATGAGCGGATGCCTTTAACGGAGGCTGGGGGTTTCCAGTCGCGAATGGCAGAGAGTTTGACAGGGTCCATGGCGACCTGTCCTTGACCAATAATCGTGCCCAGGAATTCCATCTTGGGCGCATCAAAAAGACATTTGGCGAGTTTGAGAGAAAGTCGGTGTTCTCGAAGACGAAGGAGAATACGTTGGGTGCGTTCGTGGTGGAGGGCTACATCCCCCTGGGTGTGGATACCAAGATCGTCCATATAGATTTTAAGCCATCGCTCAGCGATCATATCGGCGAAGACGTGGTTCATGAAGGCTTGGAACGTGGGTGGAGCGTTACAAAAACCGAAGAACATAACCATGGATTCGAAGAGACCAAAGGGGGTGATGAAAGCGGCCTTCCACTGATCAGTTTCGCGAATGCGAATGTTGTTACAGTATACCCCCATTGGATATTGAATTTGGTAAAGAGGGTGGAGTCTTTCATGTCATCGATAAGTTCAGGGATAAGTGGCAAGGGGTAGGCGTTTCGAACAGTGTGGGAGTTCAGGTACCGGTAGTCCTGGCATGGTCGAAGTGATCCATCCTTCTTGGGTACGAAGCAGAATGGAGCTGCTTGGGGGGATTTCGAGGGTACGATGCGTCCGGTTTTAAGATGTTCATCGATAAAAGCGCGACACGTGTCATTTTCCTTGGGATTTAGCGGGTAAACCTTGGCAATCTTAGGTGTGAATGAAGGTTTGAGGTCGATGGTGTGATCATACGATCGGTGTGGGGGAAGGAGGTCAAAAGGTTTCTCGGAAAACACATCCTCGAAATCTTTGCACCATTCGGGTAATTCTATGTCCGCGGTTTTGGTATCTTGTGCCAACTGGGTGGAGATGTTGATCTTGCTGATGGATTCGTCTGAAGGATCCATGGGGGCGAGGTACTCACTAGGAGACGCATCGAGCCCAGATGGATACCGTTGAGTGTACAGTCTGGAGAGTTCTTGATCAACATCAAGTTCAAGCCAACGAAGTAGGTATCATTGTGCGGTGGTATCATCGGTAGTTTTGAGAGTCGATGGTAAGGGAAAGGTGAGCGTGTGGGATCTCCAATTGCTATGGGGGTTCTGGGTTTTTAACCAAGGCATTCCCAGGATAATTTGTCAGCGACTAAGGCTAACCACCATAAGTTCTACATCCTCGGGTTTCTGGGAGAGTGACATGCGGATGCCTGTTTTCGATAGAATGGTACCTTTACGATTAGTGGTACCATCGACATTGAGAGCTCGAATGGGATGGGGTAGTTTCTTTAAAGGGAAGTTGGCCAGGGTGAGAAGGCCAAGGTCGATGAAGTTGCCAGTGGCTCCAGAGTCAATCAGGGCAGTGGTTTCGACGATTTGTTCTCCAACATGTAGCTTGATAGGGAAACGCAGGGTTCCTTCATTGGCAGGGGCTACTAGTACATGGGAGATAGTCTGGGAAGGTAACGTCGAGGTAACTTCCCGGTTCAAAAATCCTGGTCGATGGTCGAGATAACGGATACTTCCTCCTCGGTCATTTCATAGCACATTTGGAGTACTTGAAGGATCTCGGCTTCGTTCTTTCCCTGGGTCTTAAGGGAATTAACATAGGTTTCGAAGGCAGAGGGACTCTGGGTGGTAGAAGACAAGGGAGTGGGCGGGTTGGTTTCGGTGGAACGGATAGTCTGAGGGTGGGGGTTTACTCTGGGTGTTGAGTTTCGAGGTTTAGTACATTGGGTGGCGTTGTGGCCGACGTTTCTGCAATGGAAACATCGTCCTTCACGGATGCATTTGGCACGTTCGGTGGGGGTGAGTTTTGAGAGGACAACAGCATCGATGTCCATGGCATCAGGGTCACGAGCGGGTCGAGCGGAGTGGAAGGTGGGGGTTCTTCCTCCTCTCAAGGCCAGAATGCGCATCTTCTGAGCGTGGAAGGTTTTTGCCTGAGCAATCCATTTATCTATGGCGGTGGGGATAGTGGCCATGGAGAGGATCATTGTGGTCAACTGTTGGTCAAGTCCGAGGGAGAACTGATCAATGAGCGTGACGTCGTCGGTGATTCCTGCCCTAGAGGACAGGTTCTGAAAGTCGGTGATATACTTTTGGAAACCGTCATCGGTGATTCCATCAGGTCGTTTGAAGGACTTCTGAACGAGTTTGGCAAGGTCAAATCGGGCGGTGGCTTTGGGGTCAAATGGGTAAAAAGTGGACTCGAAGCTTTTGGTGAATTTGTCAAAGGTTTTCTCAGAAGCAGGAATGGCCGTGTTGGCCATTTTATCGTACCACATCTCAGAGAGGGAGACTCCTCTTCCTTTACTCAACTTATTGAGAGTGGTCATGACTTGTTCTTTGTCCGTGGTATAGATGGTGGGGTTGATGGCATAGTAGGCTTTTATAGCCTTGATCCATCGGTCTCTCCCGGTAGTAGAATGGAAACGGTGTGAGACGATCATAAGACGAAGAATGAGGGATTCAATGTGTCTACGACGAGTAGACAATGGATCCAGTCCGAGCGGAACATACCCATGAGGACATGAGTATGGTGAGCAAAGGCAAGCAAGTACAAACGATGAGTGAGGAGAAAAACTGTAACACCGACCCATCCTTCTTTGGGACAAAGAAGAATGGGGAAGCTTGCGGTGACTTCAATGGTTGGATCTTTCTGGTGGCGAGAGGTTCATCCACGAACTCTCGGCACACCTCTCGCTCCTTGGGGTTCAAGGGGTAAGCCTTGGCAACCTTGGGGACAAAGTTCCTTCCGAGATCGATGCCATGATTAAAGGAACGGGATGGGGGAAGCCAGTCAGTGTTCTTCTTTTCGAAGATGTCGGCGTATTCTGCAAAAGAAGGAGGTAGGCCTACCTTCTTCTTCTCCTCCTTGGCTGCTACCTCCGTAGCGATGGTGGTATTCCGGACCTCATAGGCTGTGTCAGCATACCTGTCCAGGCGCTTTGTCCAAAGACGCACTATCTTTTTATCGGGGTCTAGGTCCAGGTACCTTACGAGGTACCGCTGAGCTAATGCCTTGGGCGAATCATGCCTAGGCTTTTGTGGGAGGTTGGGGACCGAGATTTCCCCGGTGGCCCAGTCGATTGTGGGGTTTACTTCCCGTAACCAAGGGAGGCCCAGGATCATGTTCTCTTTTCCGCAGTTAAGGACAAGGAAGTCCCTCCTTTCCTCTGCATCTCCGATCCGCACGAAGATCGAAACCTTGTGCCGGATGATGCCAGTGCTATTGCTGCTCCCATCCACGTTGGAAGCTTTCAGGGGGTGGGGAAGCTGTACCATTGGTGTCTTCCTCCTCTTCACTAGATCGCGATCTATGAAGTTTCCGGTTGCGCTGCTATCAACTAGGGCGAACGTGTCGACGATTTCGGCTCCCTCGTGTGCAAAGATTGAAACAGGGATATGTATCGATTGCGCGGCGGGATCTGATACAAATACAGGAGCTATCACTTTCGGAGGAGAAGACATCGAAACTTCCCTCCGCTTCAAAAACCCGAGGTGGTCTCTACTTTGTTGGCGACCACCTCCCCCTCATCCTTCCCTTCTTCAAAGCATGTTTTCAGGACCCGGAGGACCTCCTCGGGGCCAATGTCTCTGTTCTTCAGCCCATTGACATAAGCGGCAAGGGGGGAAGGCAGGGTTGGGACTATTTCTGTGGCGCGAACACGGGCCGGAGAGTTACTGGATTGAGCCTGACCCCCCTGCTGCGATGCATAGGGCTTCCTGGGCTCCCGTGGGTGTTTCCTCGTACTGCAACCCACCTGGTGGCAGATAAAACACTTGTTATTCCTCATATGCTCCGCCCTCTGTACAGGGGAAAGCTTGACGGCGTCGACGTCCATGGCGTTTGGATCATGTCGAGGCGAACTGTGGTGGTTCCCGTATGAGGAGACTGACCCTCAACCAGCGCAGATACTGGCAATATGTCTCTGTTGGGCATGGAATTGATTGGCTTGTTCGATCCATCCATGGAGATCGGCGGGCACGTCCTTCATAGAAAGGATCATTGTGACAATAGAGGGGTTGAGTCCCCTGGCAAAGTCGTCAACAATGGTGACGTCATCAGTGACGCCGGCCTGGGCGACGTTGAGTTGGAAGCCCGAAACGTAGTTCCGGAATTCGTTGGCTGGGTCGCGAAGGTTCTGTCGAAGGGCTCCATACGGTGACAAGCTTCAACCTTCATGTCAAAGGGGCAGAACATACTGTGAAATTCCTTCAACATCTTTTCATATGTTTTCTCCTCTTCCTTTACATCCTCGTTGGCTACTTTGTAGTACCAGCCCTCCAAGAAGTGCTTGCCTCGTCCCTTGCTCATTTTAGCGAGAGTGGTGAGGAGCATGGCGTGGTTGTTGTAAAGGTGCTTATTCATTTCGAAGTGAGCAGAGAGAGCGAGCACCCATCAAAGGGCATCCTCGGAGTTACCAGAGAAGTCCTTGGGTAATCCGGCTTTGATCTCGACGGGGCGAGCGACAGGATCGGACATGTTGATATCAGAGTCTGGGAAAGGTGGACAAGGTGCTTGTGGGAGTAGATCAATAGAGGGGATGGGGGCGTCAGGATCTAGCGGAGGGAAGAGAGGCGAGTACTCAGGTGAGGGTACAGTCTGGAGAGGAGAGGTGGTGGCAATGGTGAGGTCAGGGACTGCGGGTGGGAGCGGGGGCAAGGTGAAGATCTCATGTTCAGATTCGGAATCGGAAGGGACACGGATTCCGCAGAAGAACGATGAAATGGTGGGTGGTGGGGTGTCCTGCTAGATAGCAGGGATAATGGGGATGATCTGATTCTTTTTTTACGCTGGTGCGTAGAACCAAAGTCGAAGCGCACACTCAAGTGTAGTGCGAAGACACTTAGAAATCCTGCTAAGTCCTCAGAGGAAGACTTAGGTTCTCAGACTAGCGACTAAGTCCTAGCTGGATGACCTTGGAACTACACAATGAGATTGCGTAGAATCAGATAGGGAGCTAGTACAGGAAACGGTGCTACTTATAGTGAACTATGTAAGTATGTGCACGGACCAAGCTGTACCGTAGTATGACCCCAGAGGAATACATAACGGGCAGGAACTGCCACAGACCAAATGGGGGAATAGGGAGCAGTCACTGGGTGAGTGCGACTACTAGAAATGGAACGTAAGTCCAAATGGGAACAAGCGAATGACTGCGGAGTGAGCGTGACCGCGCACAGACCAAGTGAACCGAAAGAGGGCGGGCATACATATGTATACTTGTCCGAAAGAGGAGAGAGAGAACAAGGGAACAGCCACCGGGTTGGCATGACTGTTGGGCACTTACTAGACGGAGCACACAGCAGCTACAATGTCTTTAGAACGGCTAGGGGTTGGGACAACGAGTGGACTGTGCTTGGTCAAGTGAGGTGAGAGTGGACTCCACTGAGCAGCAAGGAAAGGGAAAAGAGTGGCCAACGACTAAACCGTAACAACAAGCTGTGCACCCCGTATAAGGCAACTAGGCACGTGTCACCATCATGTGCAGTCCCTGAGTCATGTGAGACAGGATTCTCTCTGCTCCCACAACTTGCTTACCTAACCCATCCTGAGTTGAGCGAGGTCGAGCGGTCAAGTGTGCAAGGAGCGGCATCCGACAATGTGAAAAATGTAAAAAAATTCCAGAGCCATTCCTGGAATTCAGGAACATGTATCTAGATAGTAAATCAATCCTATATGCCTACTCAATCACTGACAGAATCTAAAGAAAGGGCAGAAATTGCCCAGTGCTATAGTACATTAGCTAGGGATAAAAACTAGTAAGTAAAAAGGAACTCACCTCAGCCGCTGCCAAAGATGGGCGAAGATGACTGAGGTGAGTATAACGGAACTGAAAGTATATATACTGTGGGCGGAGGTATACTTGTGTTATGTTTTCTGTAATATGTTAATGATGAACCTGCATGAAGGTTATAATGTATAGAATAGAATAAGCGAAGAGAGTCAAATGATTAAGCGAAACATGTTATGGCACTTCTGGTGCTTCCGAGTACGGAAGAGCACGAGAAAATACCGGAAGTGGTTTTGAAATGGTGCAGGTGCTTCCGAGTTCGGAAGCGTGGGAAATTTCCGGAAGCAGTTCCGGAAAGAGTGCTTCCAGCAATGGAACTTGGAAGCCCTGGAAGTGTCCTACTTATGGTTGAACACTGTCAATCGTGTGTAAAGTAAGAAACAGTGCAGATAAGTAGTGTAAAGTGTGTAAAGTTACTTTACACAGAAAAACTTATGGCAAATGTTGCGATCCGATTGGCAGATTCCATGCGCTTTTGTATGTTCGCCCGTTGATTGGCTGTCCCTGTAAGTTTTTTTTTCGGGCCCGCTTCGGCAATTGACCAACTCAGAAGCAGTCGCCATGCTGCAAGCACTCAAGCTGGTCACACTTCCCCCTGGGAGGTGGATCCAAGAGTCGTGCTGTATGCATACTGCCTGCCGAGGCTATATAGCTTGGACCACTCGAATGTCGAGTTGTCTCTGTTAAGATAGTTACTGTAGTCTACAATCTGTACTTATGGTAAGTTCTATTGAGTTATCAGATCGGGTAGTGCTTGGGATGGGCAAGGTGGTTGTGCCCCGCTTGCCTGGGCCTTCTACCCAAGACTCGACTTGACTCGGGCTCGCTCTCGTCAGGAACAAGCATTGTCGAGTGTCTGCTGCCACGCATGTGCTTGCCAAATTTGGTAATCGAGGGTGACCCGGGATTTCCTGTGGGAACCTCACATAGTGATGTATGGGCACAGCCAAGGGCACAGCATGTAAGTTTCCTCGGTTATAGATACTTACCGTGTGAAGCTGGAGGATTGCATTGTAGGCAAGCCAGCATTATGGCCCTATAGCCAAGTGGTTACGGCGACAGATTAGAAATCTGTTCCGCTTTGAGGGCCCAGGTTCGAATTCTGCTGGCGTCGGTTACCTTTTTTTTCTAAAATTTCCAACTCAGAGCTCCTGGCCTATCCTGTCTAACCAGGCCAGTTACTTACCGCCTAAAGTATGCTTCATTGTCAGGTTTGAGCTAGCTTCGTCGTTGGGCGCATTCCGACTGTAATCCTATGCAATTTGACAGATCCCCTCGAACTAGAGGTGGAGGGAGGCACATCAACCTCTGGCAAACGAGGACCGCGAACCGCCCGACAAGGCAGATGGTAAGCTATTGCCTTGAGTAGACAGAACACCCTCCAATGTGTGTAAGACGGAACTTGTCGATTGGTAGGAATACTATGATGACTATCAGCTACTGCATCTCAGATGCTAGAGACTGCTCGAGAAATGCGGCCTTGACCTGGTGGTACACATCGTCCCAGAGGCACCTGGCAATCCATCCCCCCGCAATATTTTCAATATCAGAACCATTCCAAGCCCTGAAAATAGCAGGGTGCAGTTTGAGCTCCATAAACAAGAAAACCAAAGCCGAAATATCCACTGCTCTGATGTATGAGTCGACAAAATTCATCCAGAGCCGAGTTCGTGTGGGGAATGGAACGTCCAATCCTCGAGGAATCCAGGTATATGTCCGCATGTCAATGGCCAGACAAAAATCATACAGTGACGGACACCTCTGCAGGAGCCATAGCACCATCCATTCTCCAACCCCACATATTGTGTATGATGAGATGTTCTATGTGGGGCGATACAGCCACCAGATCGAGAAGGTCAGTGGCTCACAGACCACTTGATGTTGATGTGTATTCCACAGAGATTGTCAAAGACCATACAAGGAAGAATGTCATCCAAGGTAAGTCTGTGATGTGTCTGTTGGTGCAGATTGAGATAGATGGAATTCCAGATTTGGGCTCGGATGTTCAGGAGCTTGAAGTGGGTGAGGGTATCAGATGGACATGTATTTCAGATGGTCATTGAGTATGCCCCAACAGTGTATTTTGAAGGGCGTCTTAAAAATTTAACAACGAGATCCTTGACTGTAGGAAGTTGGATATGGGTAAGCAGGCCCGTGACGGGTTCCAGGGACTCAGATATTATCTCCAAGTATGCCAGGTTCGAGAAGACAAACACAGAGCCAAAAGGTGAGATATGATCGGCCATCTCGGCACTCAGTGTGAACGACAGCCATCTCAGGGTATACATGGAGGAGAGATGCGTGAGAGCACCTGCGTTTAGGTGACATCACGACAATCCATGATCTGAAGATACTTCCAGCGGCATATGTTACAGGAGGTTAATTTGTGGAAAGGATGATGACCAAAAAAGCAAATCCAAAGCCATTTGATATTTGGGCAAAGATCCCCAGCAGAGTCAATAAAATCCTTACACAGGGATATGCCTCCGGGTGGGAAACAGAGATTAAGATTGAGTGAGGTCAATGATGGGACGGCAACGTGTGTTGAAGTACCAGGCGTAGACTAGTTCTGAGGGAGGAAGTACTAGTGCTCACCGGTTGTATGGAAACACTTGTAACAGCACGTAGTGGTAGGTGGACAAGATGTTATTAGAACTCAGACACTGAGTTCGAATATATGTACTGGTGGCTCGCTTATGTAATAGTGGTTGCCATATACGGTATACTATGCTACACTACGATAAAGAATGAAATAGTATAGTACAATGTCAACAATGTGCACCACAGGAAAGCTCATTATGTCTCGCCAGTACAATCATAATGATTGTAGGTTTGGGAAGAGTGGATCAACGAAGGGTGGGTTTAAGATTGCCCTGATGGAGTTGTCATCGAGACCCCCAAGAAAACTCGAGAAGCTGTGTATGAACCGGACGTGATGGGTATAACCTCAGAGGGTGTTCCATTCAGCTTCATGGAGCGGTCTGCTGGACGAATGGCACTGTGAAGATAGGCATAAACATTCGTGAAATCCGTCCATCATGATAAACCTGAAGGAAACTAGTACTTTGCTGAACGAACGACACACCTCGGGAATACACCATGCCAAAGGAGAAAGGTCGACTAGTTCCCTCCACAGTAAGCTCAGCGCAGGTTCTTTTAACGTTTGACATGTCCTGGCTAGCGCAGCTAGATCTGCGGTATAGCAGTGCCTTTGAGAAAGGCGATGATGTGATTCGGGACTCATCAGCAAACCAGCCCATAGTTGGACAGGACTGGACTGGACAGGCTGGACAGTTTCCAGACACTTCCAGCAAGGTACCTAATTGGCCAGCTCTGTCCTAGATTGTCATGTGATGCTCCAGCCTGGTCCAATCTAGGAAAACCCAACAAGTAGCATAGTAAGCAGTGATGCTCAGTCATAGTACAGACTGTTGCAGGCTGGGCTGGGCTGGACACATGAAACATAATTGCATTCCAAATGACAGGCGAGACAGGGGAAGATAACAATGTAAACACAGCCACAACATCTAATCGAGATCTACCTTGAAGCCAGTTGTCGTACCACTCGCTGTACTCCCATTACTAACATCGTTCACCATCAGTCATGTTCAAGTGTGATCAATCACGAACCTTCCGATTTTAGCCCAATGCACACGGAGTGCCTTCGTCTTAGCACGGTGGATAGGTGCTGTGTCACACTTCGCCATAAGGCCAATGAGATCAAGATAAACGTCCGAGTAAATGTCACACTTGAACATAACTTCCTTGCCTTCTGCTACCACCTCGTCAAGTGCTAACTTGACCTAAAATAATTTGTATCAGTGTGAGATGAATAGTAAGATTACGTACAGCGGTGCCAGCGAGCGCGATGGCAGGGCACGGGGTTTCCGCTCTGAAGACCTCGGGAAAGAGGTTTCCAATGGAACTGGGACCTGTGTAAAAAAATTTGATGACAAGATCAGCCAGCGCCGGGTGCGCGAAATTATTCGTATGGCCCTAGTAGTAACCAGAGCGTTAGTGTGCCGTCGTCAGAAATCCACCACCTACCTCTTCATCTACTCCATGCACAAGGAATGAACCTCGATCGAGCAGCATTCTTGCGATGTTGGCTTTGACAGGGTGGCGGTTTTGTGGATCCCACTCATAGCTCTGACGGACAATGCCACGTGCCCTTTTTTAAGGGACAATTGCCAGTTGCCGATATCTTCCCAAAGCTACAGGTGTCATCAGCAATGTTCATGGCCAGGTAAAGATACCTACAAGTTTCATAATGCCACTCGAGTGTTGAGGCCACCAACCTGGTCGGTGTAAAAGTCAGTTTCGCGCTGTATATTATGTTAGTATGTACCTTCTGGAACCGTGTTGGTTAATGATATGGATGTTTTTGGCATCGGGGAAGTTGTCACGGAGGCGGGTGGCATAGAGGGGGACGGTTACGGAGTGAATCGGAGTAGGCATAGTAGCAAGAGAAATAGGAGGGAGTTCGGAAGGGACGGACGGGGATCCCCAGCCAGAGTTTGGTTCAGTTGAAGACGGGCGAGAAGTATCATCAAGCACAGAAGGAGAAAGAGAGGAAGCAGAAGAGAGGGAAGAAACATTGGTGGCATTGGAGGACATTTTAGCGAGGAGGATGAGAAGAGGGAAATATGGAGGGGTGGAGTCCTTTATACAAAGTGAGAGCGGACTTTGCATGTTTCCAATTCCGTTCTGGGACCCAAGAGTCTTCTTCAGCCGAGTATCCCTTCCAACAGATCAGGAAGGAATGGGTTTTCGGGTTTCCGCGGTGGCGTATAATCTTCTCGACTTCGTATTCTTCTTCTCCATTGATAAGGTCAGGAGGTGGTGCAGGGAAGTTTTTCCCATGGACGGAGTTCTCATGATAAGGAGATAAGAGGGAAGCATGGAAGACAGGATGGATCTTCCAGGTCAAGGGAAGGCGGAGTTGGTAAACGATAGGGGATAAGACCTTGGTGATGGTAAAGGGTGGCGCCAGCTTTTAAGGGCGCGGATTACAGCGAGGAGCTCACGGTCGTAGATATCGTAATTGCGTTCAGCGGGGGAGAAAGATTGGGATAGGTAGGAGCAGGGGTGACAGTCTCCGTTGGAATCGGTTTGTAGGAGGATAGCTCCGGACGCGTATTTGGATGCGTCGGTAGCGATAGCGAAAGGGGCAGTGAGGTCGGGCATATGGAGAACTGGTTTGGCAAGGAAAAGAGCTTTTAAGGCGTCAAAAGCGGATTGACAGGATGGGGACCAGTCCCATGGGAGGTTCTTCTTGGTGAGGTCAATGAGGGGTCGCGCGACGTTGGAATAGTCGGGAATAAATCGACGGTAGAAGTTAGCAAAGCCAAGAAAAGACCGTACGTCTTTGACTTTGGTGGTGTGGGCCAGCTTGCGATTCCATCAAGTTTGACGGGATCCATTGCGAGCTGACCAGGTTTGACGATCATCCCGAGGTAATCGACTTCTGGTACATTGAAGCGACATTTCTCGAGCTTGAGATGGAGGTCGAGTTCGGCCATCCTTTGGAGAACGTGTTTGGTACGCTCTTGGTGAGTGACGTCGTCAGGGGAGAAGATTAAGAGGTCGTCCATGTAAATGACGAGCATCCTTCGGCAATCATGTCGCGGAAAGAATCGTTCATGAACTGCTGGAAGGTGGCGGGGGAGTTGGTGAGGCCAAAGAACATGACCGTGGGTTCAAAGAGGCCCTTATGGGTAATGAAGGCAGCTTTCCATTGATGTCCGTCTTTGATGTGGACATTATTGTAACCCCATCGTACGTCGAACTTGGTGAAGGTTTTAGCATCCTTAAGTTTGTCGATAAGGTCAGAGATAAGGGGGAGGGGGTACGCGTCGTGAGTGGTGTGTTCGTTAAGGTAACGATAATCTTGACATGGGCGGAGGCCACCATCCTTTTTTTTAACGAAGAAAAAGGGGGATGCTTGAGGAGAATTCGAGGGACGAATCTTGCCGCTATCAAGGTTCTCTTTGAGAAAGGCTTCAGTAGCCATTCTTTCATCGGGGGAAAGTGGGTAAAGCTTCCCAACTTTTGGCGAAAAGGAATCGTCGAGGTCGATTTCGTGGTCGTAAGGTCGGGAGGGGGGAACATGGTCGGTAGCTTCTTTAGAGAAGACTGAGGAGAACTCGGAGTATTCAGGAGGAAGGGTTTGCTGTGGCTTTGTGGCCTCCGCAGCGACGGCGAGTTCTGTTGCAGAGGTGACTTTTGCAACGTACTGGGAGTGAGCGAGGGGGGAAAGGAAACGGGAACCGCATCGAGCGATTCGATGGATGCGTCGATTGTCGTCAGCACGGGTTAGGAATTGGGATTCGTCCTCCCATTGGTTATATTCAAAGAGTCTTGAGTGGGAGACAGAGTTGACATTGACATGTCGAGGGGGGGTTACGTTTTTCTTGAAGGAGGAATGTCGTTTCGAGTCAGCAGTGTGAGAGAGGAAGAGTTCGTGGGACTGATCGAGAGATTCCGAGATGGAGATCATGCTGTTGGTCCAGTCGATAGTGGGATTGGTTTCTTTCAACCAAGGAAGTCCAAGGATTGCGTCTTCGCTTCCAAGTGAGATGACATGGAATTTGACTCTGCGAGCGATCCCTTCGATATTAAGGAAGAGGGTGGAGGTGAAGCGGATGACTCCTTTAGAGTTGATGGTGTTGTCAGCATTTCGAGCATAGATGGGTTTAGGGAGGCGTTCGGTTGGTAAGGAGTGTTTTCGTACAAAACCCCAGTCAAGACAAGAGATGCTAGTGCTGCTGTCTATGAGGGCACGGGTGTCGACGGCTTTCAAGGTGTGTGTGGGTGCAATAAGTTGAATTGGGATTTGCATGGAAGGGGTAGATTTTACATTGATTGCATTACACCAGGTACTAGGGAATACTCGCATCGAAGGAGTTTCCCGTTTCAAAAATCCATCTTGGAAAAGGAAATTTTCTGCATGGCTTCTGTTACGCGAGGCATTTTGACAAGAGTCGAGGCGGAACAATGGCTAGCTTCAAGGAGGAACTCACGGAGAGTCACAACGTCTCGAAGGTAGGGATACGAATGATTGATGGACTAAGGTTCTTGAGGGACTGAGTAGCCTTGAGAGCTCAAAGAGATCAAGGGACTTGAGGACGAGGCAGACGGCCTAGGACTCAAGACAATGCTAGATTGCGTAGATCAAGAATACAGTACAGAGTGTAGACGGTCTAGTTAAGTACTAGGTGATGTGTCATCAAGGAATACCAGAGAATCGGAAGGAACGATGAGTAAGAGGGAACACGTAACCGATACGATAGAATCGGCTAAGGAGAGTTAAGTCTGAAGATAAGAAGAGCAGAGATAACAAAGATAAGAGCAAGTCTCCCCCGGTAGTAGATGGGGAACGGTGCGAGACGATCATAGTACAAAGAAGGAGGGATTCAGTGTGTCTACGACGAGAAGACAATGGATCCAGTCCGAGCAGAACATACCCATGAGGACATGAGTACGGTGAGCGAAGGAAAGAAGATAAAGATGATGACAGAGGAGAAAAACTGTAACAGCTTCTTCTTCTTCATCGTCATCGTCGACGGGTTCTAACCTAGGTAACTCCTCCTTGACTTGGCGGACTTTGGGGGAAGAGTTTTTTGTGAAGTGAGGACAACCAGCGGCCATGTGACCGGGTTGACGGCAGCGGAGACACAACTTCTTCTCGAAACATCTCTTGCGTTCTTCTGGGGTGAGTTTTCCTACTTTAATGACGTCTACGTCCATAGCATCAGGGTCGCGAGTTTTTGTAGGAGGGGAAAACGAATGATAAGTCTGGTGGGAGGATCGGGCGTTGCGTTTAGCAATTTCTTCGGCACGTTCCCATTGGGTTTGAAAGGCGACAGCCTTCTTGTACCAATC
>JBBPNE010000658.1:0-15381 GCA_038090735.1 Xerocomellus amylosporus | reverse complement strand
TCTGGACGAGTTCCTAGCATGATATAGAGGAGAGAACCAATCACAGATTGGTAGTGACTGCGAAGTTGTGAGGAGGATTGAGTCGTGTTTGGTAATGGATTATATCCAGAAGGAAGAGGAGTTCGAGTGACTTTGGCATTGTCAACCTTGAAACACTTTATGACTTTGTGAGCATATACCGTTTGATCAAGCTTGAGAGTCTTCTTGACTCGATCCCTAGTGATCCACATGCCAAGACATTCTTTCACATCTCCTAAATCACGACTTTCCCATTTCTTCATGAATTCAGCTTTCTTCAGCTTGAGATAGGAGCGAT
This sequence comes from Xerocomellus amylosporus, assembly GCA_038090735.1. Classification (NCBI taxonomy): domain Eukaryota; kingdom Fungi; phylum Basidiomycota; class Agaricomycetes; order Boletales; family Boletaceae; genus Xerocomellus; species Xerocomellus amylosporus. The sequence goes on along the minus strand of JBBPNE010000658.1, from coordinate 15,065 downwards.
TTGATCCCATAAAAAGCGCATCATCAACATAAATGACCAAAATAATAAGATCCTGACCGTTAAAATGAACGTAAACTCCAGGATCGGCAAAAGTCCTATGAAATCCCATTTTGAGAAGGGATTCATGTAAGGCCTTGTTCCATTGTAATGCAGCTTTTTCAAACCGTAAATGGCTTTTAGCAAGCGACAAACTTTCTTCTCTTGACCCTTCTTTACGAAACCTTCGGGCTGTTCCATATAGATCTCCTCATCTAATTCTCCAAATAGAAATGCTGTTTTAACATCTAGCACTTCAATATCCCAATCTTTGAGCGCGGCTATTGAGAGGAGGAGTCGAACAGTTTTGAATCTTGAAACTGGTGAGAAGGTTTCTTTGAAGTCTATTCCATAGATTTGAGTAAATCCTTTTGCAACAAAGCGGGCTTTCTTTCTGCCATCACTTTTAACAGCATAAACCCATCTCCCTTTGACAGGTGTTCGTCCAGGTGGAAGGTCAACCAGACTCCATACTTTGCGCTCATTAAGCGACTTAATTTCTTCATTCATAGCTATTCTCCAAGGCTTTTGATCGTCAGATGATAGCTTCATAATATCCCGATATTGATTGGGAGTGCTAACAACCGGAGCAGCAGCAACAATTATCCTATTCCAGAAGGTGGCGCTGTACATTGTTCCTAGATCTTCTTCTTCATTCATGGGAATAGAAGATTCTGGATGCTGTAAATCCGTTCGATCTTGATGGGCGGTCTATCTCCATAAGCATTGTCTGGAATAATGCAGAGATTCCGTTGTCTAGTTCCTCGTCGAGGTTCATCAGAAGGACGAGATGTCGGTGCAAATGGTGAACAATAAGGTGGAGGAGAATGATAACTAGAGGGTGATGAAGCTGGAGAGGTAGGTCAAGATGGCTGTTGATCATCAAGACCTTTGTTGGGTGGAATCTGTTGATCAGGTTGTTGATCTTCCTGAGGTGGAAATGAATAGTAGTGGGTAGCCGGAACGTCTTCCGATGGTTTCTCAGATTTATCCGAGTCCTGAGCGTTATTGCTGTTATTTGGAATTGACAACGCGGGTGGTTTGTCTTCTGACTTCTTGGAACAATGAGGAAAGGTAAATTCATCAAAGGTAGCAGTGGAAGAGACGACAACTCTTCTGCGCTTAGGAGACCAGAATTTGTATCCTTTGGTTCTTTGTTCATACCCTAGGAAAATGACTTCTTCCGCTTTAGCAGAGAGCTTGTGTTGTCGTTCCTCTTTAGGAATAAACACATAAGCTTGGGATCCAAAAACCTTAAAATATGATATGTCTGGAATCTCACCATTCCATTTGGATATGGGAGTAGACCAGTTAAGACGACACATAGGCTGTTGGTTATAGATGTGTAGAGCAGTTTCTACAGCATCCTGCCAGAAAGATGGCAGTAAGCAAGCGTGTTGATGCATTGCTTCCGACTTCTTGAGGATAGTCCGGTTAAAACGCTCAGCTCAACCGTGCTGTTGTGGGGTTTGAGGCACAGAAGTTTGATGTTCTATACCTCTAGACGCGAGAAACGTCTTAAGAGAATGATTGATATATTCCCCACCACGGTCCGAACATATAGAGCGAAGGTGATAGCCTGTTTGAGCTTCAGCCCAAGTAACCAGATCCTGGAGAGCAGTGACAGCATCTGCTTTAGATCGCAGAAAATGAAGGGCGGCAAAGCCCGAAGCATCATCAATAAACGTAATCATACACTTGGTGGGAGCCAGATTGTATAGGAAACTCGCAAAGGTCTGTGTGAATGAGTCCCAGAATGTGGTTAGAGTGTTTAGAAGAAGAAGGAAAGACATGTTCATGTGCCTTGCCTAACAGACAACCTTTACAGAGGTCTGTATTTCCTGGATCTTGGAGGATAGAGATATCCTTCAAGTGCTTGTGGGCATGACGAAGTGCATTCTTGGAACTGTGTCCAAGACGTAAGTGCCACAGATGATAAGAATCACTTTCCTGCAAGGAGTAAACAGCCCCTTCTGGAGTGATCAGTTTGGACTGAAACCAGTGAAGCGGAGTAGATGGTAATAAAGCAGTAGCCTGTATTACCAACTTTCCCTGTTTGTTCCAAATCTTGGTGTTATCTGTTATTTTGCATGAGAAACCGTGAGAGGTTAACGTGGTAACAGATAGTAATCTGTGAGCAGCCTCAGGGGCATACCAAACTCCGGTAAGAAGCACCAGTGGCGCTTTAGGTAAATCCTGTTTAAGAATGACAGTACCAGGTCCATGCATTTGAATGATGGAACCATTAGCGGTACTGGCTAAACGTTCTCCCTGTAGAATGTGTGAGAAATCTTCCAAATATGGTGTAATATGATCGGAAGCTCCAGAATCAATTAGCCAGTGATTTTGGTAAAAAGGAAGATCTCGAGTTGACACTTTGTCGACAGTGCAGACACACGAATAATCTGAAGTGTAGTAGTATTCTTCATCAGGTACATCATTGAGATCGTGATCACTATGGTCACGATCGGTGTAAGGGATTTGAGAAGAATCCACACCACCTTTCCAAGTACTGTCCGCATTTCTTCTAACATCTCCATAAAAAGAAGAGACAGCTTTGGTCTTCTTCTTCTGCTTGGATCTAGCTCCCTTTGCCTTAGAGATCGGCGGGAAGGGAGCCATACCGAAAGGAGAGAGAGGGGCCCACGATCAGCGGATCATCAAGATCAGCTTCTTCAGCCCAAGTTGCATGCAGTGGAGTTTTATCAAAAGCCACATGTTCCTGTTGTTCATACTCGTCAACTTCCATTCCTGTGATTTGAGCAATGTGCTCATCTATGTCCATCTCCACCACGTTAGCAATTCCTTCAACCACGTGTGCTCTTCCTTTTCCTTTCCAATTCTGGAAACCTTTTCCCTTGCCTTTCTGGTTTGATTGATCAGGACGGTTGGGTATATAAGGTTTCTTACCACGGTTGGCAGAGTTACCACCGCGGTTAGAAGAAGAAGTCTGGCCAGGACTGCCATACTTTGCCCAGCAACGATCGGAAGGATGGTTCTTCCCACAGTGAGAACATGTTTCAGTACTCTGTGTGGCATGTTAAATGGTAGAAGTTCTGTTTACTTCTGCCGGTTCCTGGAAAAGACGGTGGATCAATCCACGAGGGTTGGTTGAGGAACGGAGTTGAGACTCCGACATAATCTTTGGAATGACATTATCCAAAGTGAAGTCTGTGGCAGTAGTCGTTTGGATGATGGTGGAGACAACAGGTTTATAGGAAATGGGAAGGGCATTGAGTAGAGTCATGGCTTTGAGATTCTCTGGTAAGACGAGACAGGCACTGGACATCTTCTGGAAGGTATTAATCAGATGATTAATCAGATTGGGGATGTCCTCGGTGTTACGACCACATGATTCACGGGGGTCGTGGATATGAATTCGTAAAGCCTCAGAGAAGGCTTCGAATTGGCCGGTAACTCCTGTAGGAGCGTAAAGACACTGGAGACGGGTCCAGAGATTATTAGCCAGAGAGGGATGAGTTACAGGTCTGATGGGAACATATGTCTCCTGGGTAAGATGCTGCATATCAGCATGGATGAAGATTGTGAAAAGGGCTTGTGCCTGTTCGTCTTGATGAATCCGAGCAGCTCTAGCAGCAGCATCAGGCTGTGCCAGATGAGTGGTAGTGCCGTTAGTGACACTCCACCATCCTGCCATAGTGAGCAGAGAATGGACTTGACGAGTCCAAGTGGAGTAGTTGGACTGTCCAGTAAGGAGAGTAGTGCGGGACTGGATAGCGGAGTTGATGTTGAAAGACATGATGATAGATCTTCAGAATATAAAAAGATTCGCTATAAAAGTCTGCATGAAAGGGAGGTCAGTAAGTGCTTCAGAATTCAAAGGAGAAGGTATAAGATTCGGTGCAATTGGTCCTGTGGAGATTCCCGGAAGATTGGGATCATCATCATCGTCTGTTTCCGTAAGATCTGATAAGGGTGATTCATCGGCTATAGATCCTCCTAAGTCCCTTTCAACTTCTTCCTCGCTTGTATACGTATATGTAACCAGCGGTTGATTTCAAAAATCCTCAGTGTTGAGTAATTCGAATTTCACAAAGTCCGTTTGATCAAAGAAATGGGGATTTCTGAATGAGCCAAATTGGCCATTGGGTAAACGGATCGAAATCAACGCTTTATTGTGGGTTACATAAGGAGGATAAACATATTTGGTAGTACAAGCAGCGAGATGAAGATGAGTTGAAATGAAGTACTCGGCTTTAGTAGGGACACGCAGACCATACCCTGGCTTGACGACATTCATGTAGCGACCTCCTAACCACACTGGTAGAGGCCATGCTTTGTGCGGGAGCCGAAGCAGAACCACTGATTGCGAGACAAGGTATGTCACCATTGGCAGGGATTTCTTCTTGTCCACGCAAGAGTTGAGGATCGTAATGTCTGTGGAGGAGAGGACGATGGACAGGGAGGTCGGCGAGGACTCTATTTGCATTGATATCTCCAAGAGTTGATAAGCGCCTCCACTCGTTATACCATGGGTTCTTCCTCTTCCAAACCTGTCGCCACCTTGCATCTATGACCCGGTTCCAAAACTGTTGCGTCGGGATTTTGTTAAAACCCCGTAGAGGAGCGGTTGACTGGTGAGAGTATCAGAAATTGTAGAACCCTGTTTTGATGTTCATGCGATGAAAGATGTCACCATCGTTGGGATCATTAAAGGTAGGATCCCTGATAAAACGTTGAATGAGAGGTCCATCAAGGACTTCATTTGGGTTCTGGCGGAAGACAACTTTGCCAAACGATCTAGAAACAGAAAAACAATCCCGATGTAGGATCTCAAAACCCTGGTTGTGAACCGGAATCTGCATGGTGTCATGATAAGAGGCGACGGGAAAAGCCAAGCCTAAGCCTTCATAGATGGAAGCGATAGGTTCCTTCCAATAAGCGAAACCGTCAAAAGAAGTATGCATCATATATGGGAGATCGGGTGCGTCATAAGGTCCCTTACGGCCATTCTCCGGAATGTAAACATTGTTGCCAGTATAGTTGGTTGGAATGGAAACGGGATGGGCAAGACGTTGAGAGCAATGAATAACATCATTGAGGTTCCGGAGGCCCTGTATACCGTATAGGGGAACTTTCACTTGAAGAAGATACAACGGGAGATTGTTGACCTTCACGATTTCTCCAGCCTCGGATCCTTCCCACTCAATGGAGTCCCATTTCTGGCGGGACAGCGGAGCTGGGATCTCGGCTGGGAAGATGACGTCCCTGAATAGATCTGGATTGTGCTGTAGAGGATCCAGCATCTTGGCGTAGTCTTCGGCGGACATGCCAGTTAGAAGCTGCATGGCTGCCGAGATGGTTTCTCTGGTGCTCGTTGACGTACTCCTGGAGGTCGAAGCAGAGGTTGATGAAGGATAAGTAAGCTCCATCTGCTCTATCATGATTGGGTATCGCGGAACTGGTGCGATGACGGAGTTTGACAAGGAAGTCATCAGCGTAGGAGGTAATGAAGGCTGATTGGATTGGGGTAGAAGGTGGTTGTCTTTGAAAAGGGAGAGAAGCTGATGGAGAGGGGACAGGGAGAGAAGCCGACGGAGGAGGAGGAAACAGATCTGGATGACGACGATTTTGACACTGCGGGTGAACGCAATGATCTCCACAGATAAGAGGGCACTCGTTGTGATCAAAGTCGCAATGGCACCTCCAAGTACATACACCAATGTGTAACCCGATTGGATCTACGAGCACGAACCTTGTTTGAAGTCTCTGGTGGACCCAAACGGTTATTAATAAGGGTTCGTGTCAGTGTCTCTTCTTCTCTCATTGTATAACGAATGAGAGCAAAGAAGCAAGTGCAGCCAACGACGTGAGACTGTTATAGGGCATCATGACGATGATCCTAATTGTCTAGGCAGGGCTCATAACCTATTGGAATTGCTACTTCCAATAGGTGCAAAGGCAACAGCAAAGGGGAGATACCCAGTGAGAGAGAACACTACTCACTATACTGTTGGAAGCACTTGCAAGTAAGTCCTGCTCAGAAGTTATCACACTTTGGGGTGCGAGAGAACTTAGTAAATTGAGGAGGAATAAGTCCTCCTTATATAGTGTCTGGCTATTGTTTGTACAAGTAGACAGACAGTCCGAATGGAGTCTGAAAAGACCACAAAAGGTATATGAATAAGCCATGCGCAGTAATGTCGTGCTATGGCATGATCATAGTGCAATATGTTGCAATAATGATGTCATATGACATCATGTGAAGTCTGAATAAGAATGACGTCATGTTGGTCTAGAACGCTTATGTAACTGATAAGTATAATGTTAATTATGAAAAGCAAACTAAAGTTAATAGTAAAATATAGAATTTCAACATCATGGAAAACAATGCCAGTATTGACCATCCTTCAGTGACTTTGTACGGGAACACTGCTGGCTCATTAATTTTGAGGAAAAACCGTACAGTTTCTTGTCGATCGACATGGCACAGGAACATATGTAATATCAAAGACATTAAGGTTAGTGGTGCTGTTATGAATCAGGCAGAGATGTCGAGGCCCTATGACAGGTAACCTACTGCTCCAAGGGCCCGAATGCAAAGTGGGATTACTTCAAGAAACTGCACCCCACTTTGCGGGTTATTCGGTAACTCAGAAAGCATATGGAGCAAGAATTCAATACACTTACACGTGGTTCGAAGCATGGGAGCCAAAAAAGGATGCAGACATAAAGCTCCTTGAAGGAGCATATGAAAACACCAAGCTTCATCACTATATACCGGGACATGCAGCCATCGGGACCAAACGGGACAAGGCCAGCGACTTTATCTCGGCTGGTGCTGTGAAGCTGCTGACTACCAACTCCATTGAGACTTGGAGTGAGTCTCGACGCTTTCGCTGGTCACATGAGGAGGACTATGGAGGCAATGGAGATATGAGCACTAGTAGTGAACATTAGCAAGTAAATTGCACTGACCTTGAATGAGAAAACATGGTTGCACTGTCGGAGGGAGGAACAGTGTTGAGATAGCCGTGAATGCACACTCAGCTCATGTGGGGCTGTGCGACCAAGGGTGGTGGTGTCGTATACATTGAATAGGCTGGGAAAAATGAACCCGACAACGGTGTGTGAATCGGATGTGTTGTGTGCTGCGGGGCTGCGTCCAACGAATGACTGGGACCAGGTGGGACCCGTGTTGAGTACAGTGGTGTCATGTAGACCAGGTATCCATGCATGGCATATGAAGATGGCGATGGCGAATGAAGTGGTGGATGAACAAGGAGTGATGCACGCTGCGGTGTGACTGGACCGTGCGTGGAATACGAAGATGGGGATGAGGGACGAAGCGGCGGATGAAGATGAAGGAGAGGTGCATGCTGCGGCGCGACCGGACCATGCACAGTGTCAAGACCGTAACTTCTGCTCCGAGGGTACTCCGAAAGACTCGGAGGTACTTAGCGCTCGGGACTCAGCTTCACCGTATGTGGTGCGCCCTTGTCAATAAGTCCGGGTGTCCCAAAATTGGTCGGGGGTCGGAACGGCGGAATGGTCGGGGATGTCGGGGGACGTCGGGGGTGATCAGAAGGAGTTGGGCGTGAAGGGTGCAAGGTCTAGTGTCGAGCTAACCTGCGAGGGGATGACGAGGAGACTTGTCGACTTCAGAGAGGGGAGATAGAATATCTTAGTTGATAATCAGACCAAAGTTACAAGGTGATAAAACTATGTTTATATACAAAGGGAGAACACTGCGGAAACCTCAAGAGGTTGCAGTGTTCCGAGGCGGAAAGCTGTCCTGGAGGACTACTCGGTACGAGAGTGTTCCCGAGTTGCGGGACTGCCACAGATAATACTAATTAGTGGAACTAGTTCAAATGGAGGTACTGTAAGTAAGGTACTAGAATGGACGGAGGTAATACAAGTGTCAAGCAAGCTCCGAGGTCTCAGAGCTGTGCCGGATCGAAGGTACTAGACTTATCTCGGGCGTGACAGACCGAGTCGGAACTTACTGGGAGTGCTCGGAAACGAGCCTAGTATACGGGATATGACACACAGCATACAAAGATGGATATGGGGGATGAAGCGGCAGATTAACAAGGAGTGATGCACACTGTGGCGCGACTGGACCATGCGTGGGATACGAAGATGGTGGACGAAGCGAGGAATGAAGCAGTGGCACAAGCGGACCACACATGGTGTATGAGGACGGGGAAGCGGTATGAGGCGGCAGATGAGCGAGGAGTGGCGCACACTGCGGTGTGAGAGGAGTAACAGGTGAGAGAACCCTCCGGAACAGTTGGGGGGAGCTCATAGGGACGCAGGTGGGTGCAGAAAACGGTGCACTCGAAGTTGAGATGGCCTATGGAATGAGGAGAGTGAGTAATGAAAACTAAACAATTGGATGGCTTACCTGAGCAGTAACATTGAACTGTGAAGAGCAAGTGAGCGGCTCAGCAGCGCAGGGTGGAGCCTGGATGGCACCAGCCGCTTTTTTCGCCTCTCTCTGTGCCTTCCAAGTATCCTCTGTGGCTTGCTGGAACCGCTCATCAGCATCATGTAAGACCCTGACGACTTCTTCGCCGAGCTCGTCCATAAGCATCCAAGGTTTTTTGAGAGCGCCGACTAGGTTCGTGACAGTGCTGATCCGTGCGTTTGATGTGAGGGTTGTAAGGATTGTGTTAGGGACTTCATTCTAGGCAACAAGCAGAGAACACTAACACTTTAGGCTCTCCAGACAACTGCTCTTGCCTCCACGGATAGAACACTATTAGCTAGGGATGTGACTCTCCTAGATGAAACAGTCCTAGATATACTGGGAATGGATCGGTGAGTGACTTAGTGTACCAGTAGCGTGGGTTGTTCGCTGATCCTCAACAAGTGTTGCAAAGATCAGAATTGAAGATGCTTCAGACTTGGTGTCTGGTCAGTAATGCTCTAGGGAGTTCGATTGAGTAGAGAAGTGTAGGATGGAATATCCTAGGTATTAGTCAGCAGCTTTGTGGACACTAATCCGGCGATATGCTGCTATGTAGCGATGCTGGGTTCTTCACACAAGTCTCTTGGTTCACACAGATGGGTTTCCTAACTCAAATGTATTGCAAACGTAAGGAGTTGTGGTTTCAGGCGTAGTGACTGAGCTACCCCTTATCCCTTGAGGTGGATAGTCAGTTCAGAGTAGCAAGGGTGCAGTAGAACTAGTAGGGTTTGTTGCTGGGGATCAGTCCCTTCTGTTGCCCAATTTAGAGTTTTCTCCCAAAAGGTCTTCCTATTTCACCCGTCCTAACTATGGGTACGCGTCTTTACTCCTAACAACTTGTCTAGTACTACTAGAGCGGTGGAAATCACCTACTTCTAGGTCCTCTGTTGGGTACCTGTAGGGGAAGTCCTGGTAGGTTGAGCTCAAGCTCTCTGGCTTGTCAGCTCTTAGTGATACCTTTGTTGATCAATTGATGGATGGGTCGATGCTCTCTGTTGGCCTGAAACACTCTTCTTTTATACATATTTACAGTGGCAGTGCTAGCCAATCAGGAGTCATGGCTACTTATAAAGCAGCTTACAAATGCCAAGAGATTGCTGACCAATTACAGTCATGTGACTCGAAATGACTCATACTGATTGAATATGACTCATGCTGACTCAATCAGGAAATGACTCATTGTGACTCATCCTGACTCTTGCTGTGCAGGGCTATGCAGCAAGGCTATGCTGTGCCTGATCATTCTCTCTCTGACACTTGGCTATGTGCTTAGTAGTTATAGAGATATTAAATAAACAGTATTAGTATGTAGGAGTGGTTGGGATCTGAGGTTGAGTTGGGAGTAAATATTTAATGTCTCCATGACCTGTGCTTGGAACTTGGAAAAGAGAATAGGTATAGGTAGCTTAGACTATGGGTCATCTGGCCCTGAATTATCTAAGCAGTCGGACCGTGGGAAAGGTATCCAATATGGAAACTCGGGTCCAACGTATGTGAATAGTAAGTAGTAAGTAGTAGCTCGGATGGGGAGAAATATATTTGTAGCTCCGCTATCCTTTAGTGAAACAAGATGAAACTTGGGGAATAGTTAGACCTTGCTAATGGTCATCTATCCCCATTGTATGGTAGAATCCCCCTTGTATGAAAGGGTAGGAATCTGCTCATTCAGGTATAGGTCTGACTTTGCATGGAGCCATTTCCATGCAGGTCAGCGCGACCTCTCCGTTGGCTTGCTGACCTTGACGTCCACGACATAAGGCACGACGTGACCTGCACGCTCGTGCAACCCAGAGTATACCTTGCCCATGTTGTGTTGCCGAGCACCCTCGCCCAACGACACGAACCTCAGCGGCTCAGGATCGAGGTTAGGGTCCACTCCAAGAATATCCAGCACGATACGGGGAGTAGGTTGATGGTTGCCGGAACCAACAATGTTGCCATCACATATGACAAGATTTACGTTTGCGTTTGTCATTGTACTTGAGCTGGGCGAGCGAGTCAATGTGACACTGCGAAGTCTCCCCTTCTGTGTAACAAGGAATCAGACAAATCACGAACTTCTTGTGATCCTCTGGTACACGAGGCGAACTGAAGTTGGTCGAGGCGATGAACTTGAACATGATGATACTGACCCAGTCAACTCCTGTTGTCGAAATTGTCGGAACAGACGGATTTACAATCCTCGTATTAGTCATCGTAGAAGAAGTCACCACGTTGGAATGGAGAGGCGTTGGCCACGAGTGGGCCTCAGACGTGTGCCTAGGAAGACGCTTGGTTGAACGGATCCACATAGTTGTCTGGGGGTAGTCACCTGCTTCTACCTCTGCACCGGGGAGGCTGTTTCATTTCTCCTCCTCCACATCAAGCACATGAATACGGTATGGAGATGACGATGCTGAGATAAATTTTGACAGTGAGATCCTTGATGCCGGGTAGGTGGGTGGAGACACCGATGACGCTGGTAATGTCGACAGGAAATACGATGGTGCTTACCTGACTTCAGGAGATCTGGAACAGCGGAAATTTGCGGAGGAGCACCCCTGCATCAGTTGCAGGCTGAGATTCTTGGTAAGGACCTGGGAAGGGATGCTGTCAGTTTGAGAAGGGGTTTGGGGGGTGAAGTTGGTCGAGCTGCCCACAGTGCCCCAGGGCTGCCAGCAGGCTTCCCGGCACCACATGCACATCAGCGTTTGTAACAGTGACCGTGCAAGTGATTTGGAGTTGTCCAAGAGTAGGCAGGAGAACATGGCGGTTGTGAGCAGATGCACACTGAATGGCCTAGACTGGCACCTTGGAGTGTGTTTCAATCACATCACGTGTCATGATCACGTGTGCATTGTGAGCGGAGACCTAGCAACTTGGGAGTGCTGTCTGCGATGGCAAATACCTTGCTTGGGAACCCGTACCATTCTCTGATGCCACGAGAAGTGGGGAAATGTGGATGCGGCGCGGAGGAAACACTTGGGCAGACCCTCAAAAGGGGGGGTTGTGACGATGTCATATGTGATGCATTGATGGTGAGGGTTGGTGCTGATCCAGAACACAAGAACGAGTCACTCAAGGCTTTAATCACTTCTAATTCGCAATGCACCTTACTTACTAACCATTTCCATCAGTGCTATATATCCTCCTTCAAATACTTCAAGACTCGCTTCCTCCGTCCGACTGCATCAAACCTGCTTGGATTGAAGGCGAGTTTGAAATTCACATGTACAATACGTTGTCGACACTGACCGTTCTCTTCTTCCCACCTCGTGGCCCACACGAACTCGATCGGGATGTAGCAGCACAGTCCGATCGTCGACCATTTGTGCGCCGCCTTGCCCACGTTCACCCAGTCACCCCCACTCAGTGCGCACATGTGGCTGCACACGTGTACTCACTCACCCGCCCACCCCACAACTTGTGCGAGTGCGCTGCGCTGTCTCGCCCCGGGAAGCGTGCAGCCTCCTTCAGCCCCACCCATCCCGCTTCCGTATTGCTCGTTTGTACGCACTTTACCCCCACCGAGCGCAATGGCGCAGTGTTCCAGGGACTCAGAGAGCTCAGTGAGGGGTCGCCATCGAGAAGGAGCAGCGTACTTATCAAATGTTAATCGAAAAGTGGGTCAATTCCGACCCAGAAGACCTTGCAAGCAAGGTAGTTGAAATCCTGGCAAAAACACTACCAATCGCTGCAGCAAGAATTTCAAGACTGTCCTCGGCCAAGAACGTGAACGTGAGTACACCAAGCGCGAACACAGACCACATACACGGGAGGCGTGGTATATGACCATCTTGATGGACGTGGCCAGCCTGAGTGCGACAGTCCAGGAGGAAGGGGACATTCCGACACCGCGACGATAGTATGTATATACTGTACAATCTCATCCAGAATCCTCATGGCTGAACCCTCAGGCTCGGGCTAGCAACTCCATTTCCAGAGTCCCAGTGTGGCGAGGGACTGCCTCTCAGCCTCTGCCAGAGGCATCAATCCCATTGTCTAATAGCGGCGGGCGCTGATATGATCACGCTATCTGAGTTGCTCGTCCATGCCATGCACCCATCCAGGTATCTGGTTGTTTACTTTTGTATGTTGTCCCCCTGCATGATTCATAATCTCAGACGTGTCTGAAAGAGAGTTGTTCAATTGTGTGTGTCGAAATACTCGACAATCAGACAGTACCCCGGGCCGCGGGCCGTGGGTAGGTGTTGTTCTGGTTTGAACTTCCATCTGTTTAAATAGCACATAAGTAAGTATTCCGAGAGTCGCAGATGGTCCTCTTACTGAGTCCTGACATAATAACACACAGCGGGCCACATCTGGGGCAACCCCCGATACCGGAATGCCCAGCATTCATGTGATGGCCTGCAATCATAGACAACTGGTCGGTGGAATAACAAACATCGGGGTTCAACGTTCAACGTTCAACACCAAACTGAGAAGAGTCGAAACCATCTCCACGCAGTCCCATAGGCCTCGGTGTACTTCGTCGCACCTGAGGTGCTTGCCACCATCCAGTGTCAGCATACACATGCCCGTGAAGAAATGCTTCAACAGAGCATCACCATAATCGCCACAGCTTACAACCTCGACCCCGTGCAAGCCACAGTTACAACACAAAACCTCAAGATCAGAATGCAAAACAGTGAACATGCACGACACAGGCACACCAGAATGCAGCGCGTGCACAAGCTTATGCACAGATTCCACACATGGCATGGAGACTGAAGAGACAATACCTAATACCTCGTCTCAAATCAGAGGCAGGCTCACCAGAAAAACTCCCAGAAACAGGGAAACTGATTGAAGACTCCTCGCCCCATGAGGGAAGAACAAATGACGACACTTCATGGCTCATAGGAGCGCCACCCGACGAGTACTCAACTGCTCCATGGTCACCATTGAATGGCCTACCGTATTGTCGAAGTGCCCATGAACGAGCCATCTGTTGAGCCACATGGAGGGTATCGAGCAAGAGTCAATCCAGAGGTCAATCCAGGGATACGAGGGGTCGCCACTCAGTACATTTCATGTCAGCAAGAAACAATTCCTACTCGGAACAAAGAGTACTCCCAACAGTCATCACGACGCAACTATGAAATCGACACGTCCCCATGGCAGGCTGGTCATGTTGTTTCTCGTATGGTACCCTTCACGTTGATCACATTGAAGTCAGCCGTGTAGTATGGGTGAGGGCTTAGTAGTGTTCCAAGACGGTGCAGAACCTCAATCTGGAACTCCTCAAATGGTAATGCTTCACCATCAACCATCAGCGCGCCACTAGCTGTGAGAGGTTTAGCACGGTATGCAGACACTTTGAAGTATCAGTTCTGTTAAACAGAATTAGTAAGTCGCCTGCCATCCCCAATTTATGTACACACGGAGCTGAACCAATAGGAACGGCCAACGTCGGCACCTTCCATCACGTCAAGCAAGAATTTCCTTCCGACCTAAAATACCGTGTATAAGAATGACGGACGACTTTGTACAGATAAAATGTATTTTTGTATGGAAATATCAATCAATCCATCATCAGGATGGGAAACAGGAAACTGCATCAGTGACCTGAAGATGTGTCAGAGTAGGTATCAGGGAACACGCAGGAAGATAAACAAAATCAACGCACTGACTCCCATATGGACCCTTTCCAGCAACCATCCACAAAATTGGCTTCTGAAACTTGACCTAGTCCTCCTGGGAGTCCGTCCCATTTGCCTGCTTGCCATCGCTTGGGGTAATGTCGGACACTGGCAAAGGAGAAGATAGACCTTTCGCTGTGCTTCTTCGACGTGCATACAACGCATCCACCATCTGTGACTTGTCCTGTTTGATAACTTTGATAGAAAACTCCATCTTACAGGGCTTGTGCGTGACAACTGCCGAAAAAACAAGGTTATACTCCTCACCAGGAGCACAGGATTCTCTTACCTCCACGAAGGAAATCCCAAACGAAGCAGAGATCGACCATCCATCTGAGGTGTTCAGTTTCAAGGTCGAGATCTGCCATGAGACCAATGGTCTGTGACATGAACGATATACGTTTTTGATTCCCTTGGGTGAAGGAAAGGAGATTGATTTTCATCGGTCGACCTGAGAAACGTTCAGACACGGCTTCCCGTCTTTCAAGTTGATGAATACGTGCCTTTGAGGACGTTGAGAGCAGCTGCACAAGGATCTAGTCCGTCCTGAAGACCCAGAACATTTAATGAAAGCCCATTTCCAGAGCCTGCGGGTATCGGGGCTATAGGAATGCAGAATGCTTTCTCAGGGGTCGCATGCTTGGTGAGGCCATTCAAGACCTCATGAACGAGACTGTCTCCCGACACGACGACCACTGCCTTGTATATGAGTTCCATGTTCTGTGCAATTTCAATGCCATGACCAGATCTAGTAGTAACTATGGTGGGTATCAACGCGTCTGGCCACGAGAAAACAATAGATTAGACCAACCAGTGACATCAAGGGTGCACCCAGCCGCTCATAGTATCGGCTCTATTTTTCGGGCGAAAATCTGGAGCGCTTTCCCCTGCCAATCGTTAGTCGAGAGACATCCAATCAACGCAAGGAACCTACAGGGCCACCATGGGGATTAATGAGCACCTTCAAGACC
>JBBPNE010000657.1:0-15394 GCA_038090735.1 Xerocomellus amylosporus | reverse complement strand
GAGAAGTAGGACTGACTCAGAGTAGTGGTTGTGAAACGACCTCCGACTTCCGACTTCCGACTTCCGACAAGTCATCCGGCATTTTACTTAGAGTTGCCAGGAAGGAACATTGAAAAATCTCGGCGCGTTAGATGCTAGAGTTCGTTCCATCTGTAAAATAAAACACGAATGGAATAGCCAACGCGACCCGCTGCTACAATCGACACCTACAAGCAAGAGGGGCTCCTCGATGTATCGTCCCATGTTCACGGGCTTCTTAGCGTTCCAGATGAATCGGTAGGCCTCACTGCCTATTCCATCTACCCCCAGGACCCGCATCCGCACCGGAACCCTGTCACGAACCTGAAGCAACAAACGCACCCATGTCCGACGACGCAAAATACCCCGCCGCAGCCGCATCCGGTATCGGTGGAAACTACACCTGAGGCGCAAAGTTCTCCCCCACCGCCGCCTCGGCAAGCATCTTGAACTGGGACACGTTGGGCGCTTGCGTCCTCGCCGCTCGGTAATATTGCGGACTACAACGTCGTTGAACAAGAACCAAGGGCCTTTGAGATGCGGTTGGTTTTCCGCTTCAGGTATTAAAATAACATTAGAAGCGAGAACGCGACCCGCCCTTCGCGATCGCGATCAAGTGCGCGTGTTTTGCTATGATCATAATCTGACAAACGATAGCAGAGAAACGAATAGATCAATCATAAAGATTCGATGCACGAATAACTGTATATACGCACCCGGAGCTCGCAAGTCACGCGCTCTCCTTTCACCTCCACCGTTGAAGTCAGGAACCCCCCAGCCTTTGTATCCATCAAATACCTCTGATTGTCGTCGTTATATAAGCTCGCATTTGAAGATGGGAGAAGTCTGCGCTCGGGATCGAGAGGCGAGAAGAAAACGTAGAGATTTGTTTGCACCTCTGACAGGTGGCTTCATGGGTCCTTTGGCGGATCAGGGACGTGCAGAGAATATCAGCAAAGGCAGCCTGAGGCGTAAGTTTAGTATGCTGATGATGGTAAAGAATGACCAGGGCAAAAAGGGAGAGACACATTTCTCGGATAAATCATATCGACATGTATCGATCCCCAATAATTGTGTGACAGGGTTTGCTGCGGATGAGAAGGACGCGATTATCTTAGGGTGAAAGGCAGTAGAGGCGGCGTGTGACGGAAGATGCTGAAAATATCAGGGGGTTACGACGGAAAGAGGTGCTTTTGGAACTGAGATGGCCGATAAGGAAACAATGGAATGACTGGATCATGTACGTAATCGACCTCGGTAGGCTCACGACCGTAATCGATCAGTTCGAGTTGGTTTTTGGCTTGTTTTCATCGCATTACATTACTCGAGTGATTTAGGACAAGATGAGAAGGGATCTTACCTTGAGTAATAACGCGCGTCTTGCAGAAGTTACTTGATTGACAGTTGGTCCCGCGTGTGTCTTCGAGCATACGCACGACAAAAGACAATGTTCCCTTGGACAGTTTGTCATGATACGCGACCTGGCCAGGCTTCCAATGGGAGGATTGTCATGCATCACTTGTAAGATGTACGAATTTAGAATGTGGGTTTCGAGAAGACCTAAAGGAGGGAGTCAGACCGCGCGAAGAGGGACCGACAAATGACGTACCCGAAATCAAAGTCTTCGACTCGAAACCCTGAGTACTCGATCTCGACTTTGCGATATATGCAGGGTACCTCGTCGATACTGTCGTCGCCAGATGCTCGAGCTCGACCTGTGTTAAGCATGAGTTGCACCGCTCGGAAGCACGTTGGAGAGACTGACGTCGTCGCCCCGCCTTGCTTGCCATTTCTGAACTCGCCCAGATCCTTTGTTGTGGAAACGACGACGCGAGTTCTCCGTCCTCTGAGCTCCTTTTGGAGAGCCGCATATGTCGCCAACGAGGCCGAATGCACGGACGCGATGGTCGGCGACGGCGATCTGCTTCACGGAAAGAGCGCCGCCGACGGGGAAGGAGACGCCGCGGAAGCCGTGGATCGAGTCAAGTGCGAATACGACAGTCGGACATGGCGACGGGCTGGCCATTGGATGTGATGGGTATCGCTGGCCGAGAGTCCGCTTCTGCTGCTTCGCAACAGCGTGATTCGAGCACAGAGTGACTTTGTTGGACTTTGCGGTGTCGAGAAATACGATTTTGGGGCTCTTTGAACGAAATTAATTGTCGAGGAAAATAAGTGAGAGGTGACCACTGCGGCAACTCCGTGGTAAGCGATGGTAATGCCGAGTACGAGTAGACGGTCTAGGGGCAGCTCAGGCCTATACCGTGACTCACAACCACGTCCCGATCCCGGGAGGCGCTTCGACTATGAATGTCGCGGGAACTTGAAGCGCTCCTTCGTTCCTGTCGATGGGCATCGAAAACATTGGACAGCCAGTGGTTTCGAGGGGTGACCAAGCTCTCAAAGTTACGGAGATTCACAGGCGATCGTACGGATCGTCGTAAGAGCAGACGGTCTTGGGGCAGCTCCGAGTCTAGTCTGGACTATACGGGCATCTCGACGATCACTACAGGCACAAGTTCCGCTATGGTTGTCGCGGGAACTTGAAGCGCTAGCCCGGGCCGAGCCTAACAACTGGGATCGTTCAAGTGCCCGTCCGTCCCTGTCGATGGGCGTCGAAATGACGTTGAACATTGGACAGCGTTCCTGGCGTCTGTTGCAGGCTATACTCGTGTATTCCAGACTGAAGAGAATGGAGCGCCAGCATCGCGGGCGCGCGTTCAACGGTATGATCAGATGGATGTCTCCGGTGCCGGTGGTGACATCGCATTACAGGACCGAGTCTCGCTTTCGAGGGCGTCGTTCCGGGCCAAAGGTGTGTTCTAACTTCTGAGTTCAAGTTGTACTGCAGTTTGCAGTCACTTGGAGCACATATACGGGGAACTGAGAACTGAATTTTACGAATTTGAAACGGGAGTTGGTCGAGGTGACCGTTTTGGTCACGGATCCTGCCATCGTACAACTAACGCCTGTCGTCCAGGATACGATAAATGATGCCATCATTCATGGGCTGCTTATGCCATCGACTCATCCATCATCCCGCGCCGTACCAAGCCATACCATCATCCATCACCATTCATGTACCAAATTCGCGACGGACACTTGCTATTTTCTCTCGAACAAATCACCTTTTCTGGAGGAGGGGGCGTTGACGGGTTAGGATCAAACGATCAGCCACTCAGTGGGCGGGTCTGGACCCCCCGTCACAGCCGAGGGTGGGTAACCTGCCACGTCTGTCTTCGTGGGTTGTGGGTTGTGCGGTGATTGGGGTTGGAGGAGCACAGGTGAGTGCCAAGGACATACCTGATATACTATAAAGTATGTGCTTGGCCTTTATACTTTGGCTTTGCGCTGCTCTGCCAACGATCATCACGAGCGGGTGGCAAGTGCCACTGACAACAGGAATTAAACGGCCGCCCATCAGGCGTCGTGGAACCCGTGACGGGGACGGGAATATTCGGAGCGTGGGGGCGAGTCTGGACTCAGACACCCCTGCAGGGTCGTCGCTGATCATCGTCGTGACTCGGGGACTCTGAGCAGTGAGTGTCGTCATTGAATATGTGCTCAACGGTCGTGGATTGATCACTTGGACGAGCACTGTCAGGGCAGCCATAGCCATAGCTCGTGCCAAGGACATACCCGGATCTGATATGCTGAATAGCCTCCATAAATGAAACTTGACTCTGCGGCCCGGGCGACGCAGCATTACGTAGGGCGTCGAGCTTGCCAGGGCCCAGCCCCCGTGACTTTGTGAGTGCACTAGCCTAGCCCCGTGACGCATTGCAAAGTGAACGTGTCGGGCTAGACTTGCCCGTGCTTTCCTTCTCTGGACGCGTCACCGTCACCGGCGTGGGCCGCGGCCGCGGTGGTGTACGTGTATTCGTCGCCGACGCGGCCCATCGTCAGGGTGTCCAAGCAACGAATCGTTTTCCGTTCTGGTTCTTTCTGAAATCTCACAGAACTTGGACGCCGATGAAATCGCCTTTTCTTTGCAACCGAGCCACGACAGCAACGCATTTGGGTCTTACTGAGTCCGTGAGTCTGGACCGGTCGGTGACCAAATCCGTCAAACCTCCACCGCCAAGCCATCTTATTTACGCATTGACAATTGACAATCGACGCTCGTTGGTTGGACCCGCGGTGCCATCAACGCGACGACGCGGTCTGGGCTGCACCCTTGGTGTGAGTATTAATACATAACTAATAATACCGGTCGTGTCGTGCACGCAATAAGTACGCAATGTGCAATAGGCAATTCGTTTTCCATTGCCGGGTTGCTATATCTATATTGCTTCTAGCACTGCTGGGCTATGATGGTGCGGTCAGTACTGCCCGAACCTTCAAGTTGGTGGCACATCCGGATCCAAATCAGAATCCAAATCCCAATCACCGTCGATTTATCCATGTATGATGGTATCGTGATTGGGCCGCTCTTCCGACTCATCACAATGATGAGCCGTTCAGAGGCATGGTTTGCGCGCGCATCGAGTCTTGACTCTCTCTCTCGGTCCATAGTATGGGCCCTGCACGTGCCCGGGGCCCGGCGTTTCCCAAAAGTCACCAGTTGATCCCGCCACGTACATGTCAACATCGTCACAATCGTCGTCGTGTTCGCTCCCTATCGTCCCACTGGCAGTCGAGATCAACTAAGATTTGGACTCGGAAACACCCGACGAGACCATCGCCTTGGAGAAGCCAACGTGGACGCGCCCCCGCCTGCCAGCGCACGCGACGCTCCACGTGTCATCGATCCGTCCTAGATGCGACTCTCGATATCGATATTGGGTCACGAATAGCACAAGGACGCCCCAAGACCATATCGGACCCGAGGTAGTCGGTTGGATCTACGAGGGAGGCGGGTTGGCGGTTTTGACGCACTTCGGGAACGTGCGAGCGATAGCGCGGTCGGAAAAGTTGGCTTCAGCTCAATCGGTGACCGTGGCGTGGGACTGTGTGCAGGATATGGATATGGGGGGCACGCCGTATCACGAGCGTTCGGAATCGGTTTTTCTGAGCCGGGCGGATCAAACAGGGTGACATGGGCTTGACATCCATCTTTTTTTTTTCTCGGTCTGTTTTGTGCGTCAACATCATAGCGTGGAATGACATGTCGTCGTGCACGTCGTCGCCCAACGCGCAGGGTTCATTGACATCGTCGGTCCCGTGTGAATGTGTGGGTGTGTGCGAGGCATGTCGGTAACCCACTCGCGCGCCGAGTTCTCGAGTTCTAGCGTTCGGCTACTTGAAAAACACGACCCGCGAGAGTGCTGGGCGTCGCGGGACGATCTCGTGCCTAGGGGAAGGCTGGGAGGGGTGATCCTTACATAGGTTTCATATCGTCTTGCCAAATGTAATGCTCGATGCAATGTTCGGCGATTTTTTCGCCAGGCACGCGCTTAACTGGAAAAAAGGGATGATGATGCGTGCACACGTACCTCCAGAGAGTGTGTGGGGACTGCGTTGACTGACACGGTCGTTTCCTGCCCTTTGCCGTATGCATGAAACACTTGTCCAACTAAGTCCACGTCGTACTTTTGAATTTGGAATTGTATTCTGAAGCAAGTCCGATAAACCAGCTGTCTCTGAATGGTTTGGGGGCGGTTTTTTCGGAAAACAGCGTTGGCGTCCCCGCAATCCCCGCACATGTTCACCCAGGCACACAACGGGCCAAAATGTGTGGTCATGTATGCCCGGTGCCATCACTGACGGCATGGACGGTGTTGTTTCCATTCCGCGGTGAGTTGCCAAGACCTAATGGCTGGCAGTGCTCCGGAGGCTCTGGGCTCTTGCTCGACTGTGAATGGTACGTGGGGGCTCGAGGGTTCTTGTGGGCGCGATCGGCGTGACAAGACGTGCATGTGCGTGCATGTGTGTGTATGGCGAACGTCCTGGGGATGAGAGCGGCGGCAATCCCAGCGCTTTATGTCCAAGTAAACGCCCTCCGAGCGGAGTATGCCACTGAGCGTCTACTAGTATCGATCACTGCATCAAGGGAGTACGTGACGCACGCCAATCATTGCCTTTGCGAGGGGCGAGCGTACCTGCTGTATTCGCAGGACGAAGTCGAGTTCATCCCGCTTCGACGCCCGTAGTGCCTTGCACTGGTTTTCTGGAGGACCGTTTTCGGAAATGCAAGTCTTGATCCACAGCAGGCCTGTCATACAGCCGAATGAAAATTGGTCGGCCGACTCGGAACCTGAGCTGGGTTGGTAACGTAAATAGCAGGTTTTTTTGTTGTCTGCAAGGGGATAGATGGTGATTGTGCAGGTACGGACCAGCGCGCGTCGAGCAGGATGCTCAGCGTTCGGTATGGAGCTGCGACGGAAATGTTGCACCTCGCTCTACGGTTGCTCGAGATGTTGAAACATGTAGTGACAGAGAAGCGATGTTGCTTGTCATCTGCTTGTCGTAATCTGCCGATCGAATCGTTTCCAATCAGCACTTGCTATCTGGCTGGCGTGTCCGTTGCTCACGGAAAAGGTGAGACGGTTTCGGGTTATGGGCGCGGCTTACTTTGAAAAGTGGTCCGTGACGTGGTGACAATGTACACTCGCATAGCCAAGGTCGAGTACACGATGCTGGGAGAATCACGTATCCGCGATAAGTTCGGGACTACACCGCCACGGGGGGTCGTTTGGGGGGTCTCGCAGTGATAAGCGGGGCAGATGCGGCAGTGTTACGGCCCCGGTGCCGTAGCTCGGCGGGGCTGTTCCTGAACCAGAGCGCCGGGACGGAATTCCAAGTCCGACGTGTGCGGTGCCTTAATTGAGCGACGAGCGAAACCTTTTTTTTTGCAGTTCAGGCACCCTTTTAGAAGTTTTGTTCCTCTTTACTCGCTCGCCCATGGACGACTCAAAACCGTCCGCCCTCGACGCAAACACCGTCGAAAACATCCACACGTCACACATCCCTCCCCCAGCCTCTCCTCCGCCCGTCATGGCTGCCCTCGTCGCGTCGCACCACCCAACAATCCTCCCTGCCTCGCCACCCGCCACCGCCGGCGTCGCAAAGCGCTACCGCCCTGCCCCTGCAAAGACCTTCCAGTGCAGGGGTTATGGCGAGTGTCGCATGGTCTTCAGCAGAAGCGAACACCTCGCCAGGCACATTCGGTACGTCCAGGCACTCGTCCCCGTCCCTCAGCGCTTGATCTCTCTCATCTCCGTGCAGCAAACACACTGGCGAGCGCCCCTTTACTTGCCATTGCTCCAAGCAATTCTCCCGCCTCGATAATCTGCGCCAGCATGCACAGACCGTGCACGCAGACAAGCAGGAGCAGAACGAGCGCATGATGCGCGACCTCACCTCTCTCCATGCCTCCATGGCCGCAGCCAACAAGACCGGCCAGCCCAGGGGGAAAAGGGGCCAGGCGGCGATCAACGTCGCCGCCACGCCGTCAGCCGACCCCTCCCATGACGCAGCCATGCGCCACCTCGACCATGTCAAGGAGGAGGACATCAACCCCACCTCCATTCCGATGCATCAGCGTCCAGGAACGACTGCCGGATACGAAGCTGGCGACAGCGTCATCTATGGTGAGGGCTGGGATCCCGACGTCGACCGTGGCGATCCGCGGCCTGCCAATAACCATTCCTTTCGTGACTCCAGCCAGTCCTTTCGTGTCCCCCCAGCATCAAATTCATCCACATTCTACGGGCAGCAGCAGTCGCAGTCCTTTCTCCCCTTCTCCAACGCACTCAACTTCGGCTTCGCCACCCGGGATGGTCGCCCCGGATCTAGCAACAGCCGTCCACCAACTGCAGGTGGTACCGACTCACTTGCTCGAACACTCCCACCCCTCGCAGCAGTCGTCTCCGCGACAATCCCCCCACCATCATCCCAGCAGTTCCCCATCCCACCACAATCAACACAACACATACTTCCCCTACCAGGGACAGCTGCATTTAGAAGACCTGCAACAGCCAATCGCCCAGGCACAGCTCCAGCATCGTACTACGCCTCAAAACCTGCCTACAATGGAGGGCCTGGACTGGTCCATCAACCAGAATTATCCCTTCCAGTCTATGGACGTAGCAGCGAACTGGCAGCGGCAGCAGCAGCAGCCGCAGCGTATCAACACAACCCATTCGAGGCAGATCCACCATCCCCAACAGCAGGTTCATACGACTCACCGTTTTCCTTCCACCCACCGGCACTCACCGAATCAGCAACCTATGGCGGGTCCGTCGAACCTTCGCCAGGCATCCCTCGTAAGCGACCTTTCACAGGACTCGACGGACCCCAGGATGAGGGGCCACGTCGAGAACCAAACCCCGGGTTATCCGGATCTGGCGAATACGAATACGGCTCAGACTCACGCCCTCAATCTCGACGGCTCACCGTCCTGGAACTCTGCAATGACGCAGATGCAGATGGTGGAGTACGATCATTTTTACCCAGCGCAGCCGGATCAGCTTCACGGCCAACTACCTCATCTGGACTCGTCTCATCAGCATCTGCCCTCGCACTCGTCGATCGGACTCCAGTCTCCGGCCATTCACTACTCCCAGGAGCTCAGCCGACAGCAGCTCCAGCAGCTGCGTCAGCAGCATATCCGTCTGGAACAGGCCCGACGGCATTCGCTGGAGGGCGAGTATCTCCAGCCCTACGGCGGGACACTCCATCCCCATCAACAACAACAGCAGTCGCAGCAGCACAATTTCTTGCCGCTCACCGAGGAACATTCTCCTCTTCACCTTTATCAGACGCATCGCGGAGCCCACGATCCCAGCCAACCACCACAGCTTTCGCCGCCGCCGCTAGATCCGTCGCAATACGCTCAGGCTCGGCATCCCCATCCTCAAATGCATCGACACCCACATTATCTCGCCGAGGAGAACCACAACATGAAGTACGATCCCCCGTCGCTGCAGCGTTCTCCCCAGCTGCGGTTGGAATGAAAGTATAGGCGGCGGCAAAAAAACAATCTGCTTTAATTCGTATATCCAAATCACTGGTAATCATGGACGTACAATGTTCTCCTCTCGCGTTGTGTGTTGCCTCTTTCTTTGCTCATTCGTCGTCTTGCTTGATCAGTGCGATGTCGATCTCACGCGCGTGCAAGTACATTGTCCATATTCCTTGTTTTCATATACCATGTCACCTAATTCGCCTTTACCCTCGATATACTGTGCATATAACAATTACCCTCCACTGTTCTTTTTTTTTCCCTCCGCGGAATCCATTTCTCCATTTCGGTTTTCTTTTTTCCCTTGATGTACTTTTTGACGATGATGTGTCAGACTATCATTCTAATCTTCTTGAGAGCGCGTATGTATGTTTGAATCAATGAATAATGTTTTTAGTATTGAACCTGGCGCACTTTTGGGGTGGTCCCTGTCCCATGACCATGATATCATGTACGAGTAAGTATGGGGATCGACTTATCCGATGAGATTAGTGGACCGACGAGAGGCATGCAAACGGCCGTGTCTCGATATTTCGGTACGCATGTGGGGCGGTGAAACATTTATGGGGAGCACGATGCATTGTGATCAGAATTGAGGTATTACTAACTTACGTCCGTTCGGCGAAGTCATACCATACGGAGTCGACGGGTGAATCTCACCGAGGCGAATCTAGCTCGCGAAAAAGGTATCTATATAACAAGGACAGTATCCCTTGTCTATCCCTCGTGGACGCCTGTGAATCGGGCAGCGGGCCTGTTCCTGTTCCACATGCAACGGCTCATCGAGGCCGAATCTCGGGTCCTGACGGGACGAGGGGGACGGCTGAGGGACGGACCAGCATTGCGGATCAGGGAGGGTTTCCGTTTCGAAACTATTTTGGCTCGGTTTGGGGTGGGACAAATAGGTGCAAAGCGCGATGAGATGGGAAAAAATCAGCCAGGGCGATAAACGTATTCAAGACGTGCAAGTCATGTTGCGCACGATGTGAGTTGGTTTTTCGTTCGGGGTAACGCTAGGGTTCTGAGACAAACTTGAACGCTAGAAAACCGCGGAATGCGAGGTCGAAGAGGGCCTTGGAGGCGCGCGAACCAAAGGAAGTCGAGGATGCCCGGACGGCGATATTCGTGCGCGGTACGCACGCGGGCGAGGTCGTGCAAAACGCCATGAAGGAGCTGGTACGTGAACCTGCGCTCGTCGGACGTGGCGTGTGCTCAACGTGCCTCGGGTAGGTGGCACTCAAGAAACCCCACGCGATCTCGTTTACGAAAAAAAATGACGTCCGTCCGTTCGAGGATGCGTCCTCGTTCGAGTTTTGGGCGCAGAGAAACGATGCGTCGATGTTTGTGTTTGGGCATTCGACCAAGAAACGTCCGAATGGGCTCGTGATCGCCCGGACGTTTGATACGCGCGTGTTGGACATGTGTGAGCTCGGCGTGGACGGGTTCGTGAGCATGTCTGTGTTCAAGGTGCGTTTGGGTGGGTTTATATCATTACACGATGCTGCTGATCACACGGGTCTCTTTTATCTCTCTCGATAGACGCCTAAATCGACGCCGGGACATAAACCCATGATGCATTTCGCCTCTGAACTGTTCGACACGCATCCTCGATACGTGCAGCTCAAGTCTCTTTTGATGGATTTGTTCAACGGTGAAGTGGTCGAGTCGGTCTGTCTTCCTGGACTGGAGCATGTGATCAGTGTAACGGTGGGACCATCACCGCCGCATCAGACGACGACGGTTGCGGTCGGGGGGGCAGGACAGGATGACCCGAAGCATCTACCCAAGGTACACGTGCGGACGTATACCGTCAAACTCGTGCCATCAGGAACGCGCGTTCCGCGCGTGGCGCTCACGGAAATGGGTCCTCGCCTCGATCTTTCATTACGGCGATGGCAAGAAGCAGATCCAGAGATGTTGAAGGCGGCGATGAGACGGCCCAAGCTGAAGAAGACGGACGTGGCGAAGGGGTTGGGGGCGCGGAAGAAGAACGTGGAGGTGGACGCGATGGGTGATGTGAGGGGACGGGTGCATGTGGCGAAGCAGGATCTGGACAAGTTGCAGACGAGGAAGATGAAGGGGCTAAAATCGCGACTGGACGGCGACGCGGACGGTGCGCGTGGCAGCGACGAGGAGGAGGAGTCGCCACGGCAGAAAAAGGCGAGGCATTGATGTATTTTTTTTGGTACATTCGTGTCCGCATCTCGTCCAGCTTACGTAATCGAATCCTCGTCGCTGATGGCAGTTTGGCTGAATGAAAATTCCCGTGCGAGTCTCATCGCCAGCACGTCAACGAGCAACCATCTGGCAAGGAAGTTCTCTCCTCGTCCCCGTCGCTGAGCTTGCCTCGTCGCTCAAAGCTGGTCTTGACACTCGCATCGTCGACGAGCTAGTTCGTCATGGCATCCACTTGTGTGTACAGCATTTTCGCACTCAGAGTTCATTCACCAAACCTATCTATATCACAGCCCCACTCCCTTTGCCCACTTCTGCTGCGTAAGTTTGAAAATCATTTGTCTACGGGTCTGTCGAATTCAGCTTCGTGGTTGCCAGGTCGTCGTCAGCCAGCCCTTCGACGACTGCTGCGACCCCCACCACCACTACCTCCGCTGCACCCACGACTACGACATCTAATGCTTCGACGTCTACGCCCTCGACGTCCTCCCCCACCACGACGCCAACGACTTCTGGGACGTCGTCTGCGCCGTCGTCATCCTCCCCTGGACAGAGTGTGACACCGACGACCGCCCAGATCGTCCTGACATCTGGAGGCGTGGTCCAGACGATCACCTCGACCTCGTTCGTTACCTCCACCGTGTCCGCCAGCGCGGACAACTCGTCGTCCTCCAACTCGTAAGTGTTCTCTGTCGGGGGCACGGACCTTCTTTGTTGTTGTTTTCCTTGACCCGTCGCGATCTGAGCTCATCTCGCTTGCGCCTTCAGGTTCTTTTCCAACACGGGCGCGGTGGCAGGTGTTTTCACCGTCGTTGGCCTGATCGTCGTTGCACTCATCGTCGCGCTCGTGACCAACGCGATCCGGCGACGTCGGGCCCAGAAATTCGACAGGGACGTTGCCGAAGCAGCCGCAGAGGCT
Source organism: Xerocomellus amylosporus (assembly GCA_038090735.1). Lineage (NCBI taxonomy): Eukaryota > Fungi > Basidiomycota > Agaricomycetes > Boletales > Boletaceae > Xerocomellus > Xerocomellus amylosporus. Next base: position 3,377 of record JBBPNE010000657.1, on the reverse strand, counting down.
GCAGCCTCGTCCCGCTCACCCTTTGACGAATACTCGTATTCCAACACGGGCGGTAACGGCGGCAACGGCGGCGGTGGTGGCGGTGGCGGCTATGGCTATTCGGACAATAGCCACGGAACATACCAACTGCCTCCTCTCTCGCCTCGCAACGACGCTTACGGCATGACCGAGATGTCGCAGTATGACCCATATGCCGCCGGTGCGGCTTCCCTTGCGGCGTCCGCTGTCGGTCGGTCGAGGAGCAGGAAAGAGAGCGAACCTGGTGCGCCAGGCATCGCAGGTGTCGGTGCCGGTAGTCTCGCACGCGAGCCGAGCAAGCGTGCCCCGTATCACGCCTTTGCGGGACCCGGCCCTCAACCACACGAACTCCAAGGCAGCAACGGTACGTTCCGAAGCCGACGCGGGAACCAAGACGTTCTCGAAGCCGCCGGTCTCGCAGGTGCCGGCGCAGCTGCCATCCCGAACAACAACGGCGCCGGTGGCGCCTACGTTTCCCGAAAACCCTCGGACACCGCACAGAATACCCAATTCAGTGGACGCTCGCAATTCGGATCTTTGAGCAGCGGCGGCCATCACCCATCAACACTGCAACCCGGATACCCCGTCGAGTCGTACTACCCCCAGCGCAGCGATTCGCTCTCTCCGGATCCGTTTGCTACATACCCCCCTTCCATCTCTGTGTCGAAGCCGCTTCCGAACCCTTACACTCCGACGGACCCCTCGCCCCCGCTTTCTGGTCATCAGTCTCAGTCTGATCACAACGAGGACTATGTCAACTCGAGTCCCCCGCCCGCGCTGCGTTCTGACGAGCAGCGGATGAGCTACCAAGGTGATACCGACTATAGCCAGGGAAACCGCGTTTTGAGGGTACGTCAACGCCGTCTCACCAAACCTTTTTTCTTTTTGTTCACCCTCGCTGTTTCTCTAGGTCGCCAACGAGTGAAAACCGTCAAACAAAGGAAAAATGGACATGACGATCGAATTCAATGTGTTCCGCCTTTTGCCCTCAAACGCTCCTTACCTTTTTTGCTTTATTTTTTCACATCCACTCTCGACCTTGAATATGCGGTATACCCGTGTGTACTTTGGTGTAACCCTGGTCGATCGTTTGGTGTTTATTCACTACGCATGTAGTCGCCCCACTCGTTCGCGGACGGGAGGGTCGAGCGCGGGAGGTCACCTATTCTATTTCTATCTTTTTTTTCCTACTCCTATCGTGACACTGACTGTTTATTTATGATGCCCCGCGCGACTGTAGTCCTCTGTCCTTAATCAAACCCTCTTTTTTTTTGGCTTCTTTTTCCGTTTCCCTGTTCTGTGATGATGAATGTCGTACTAGAGTAATTGCCAACTTGGTGAAGAAGAAAAAACGAACGACGGATAGCAAGTAGGCAGATCTCGAAAGGATCCCAAATCGGGGTTTTCCTGGTGCTCGTCCTCGTGAAAACGGTCGAGGGTGAACTCGGATCTCTCCATCGATCAACTAGAACCACCCGGAGTCCCCCCCTTACTGGGACCGTGTCGCCAAAGTGCTGTGGATCGCCGATGGCACGAGTTTGACATTTTCCCTTGTTGATACTGGACCGCGTGGGGTCCCCGGTCACGTTGGGCCGATGTCCGATGTCTAAAAGCCCTTGCCTAGGGTTTTTTCTTTCGTTTTCGAGTTTCGCTGCGTCCCCGGGCCCGGGCGGACGTCCGGCTGTCCGAACGAGGACCGATCGTGCGTGCGTGGAGGGCTTCGAGCCAGGGAGAGGGATACGAGGACGGTATCGTTCCTCGTTCCAGTCACAGAGATCGACGACTCGGAGCGGTGTCGCAAAGTTATTGACACGTCGTCATCATCCCCGTCACGGGAGGGGGGATGTGTACTGGGTAGTATGTGTCGACGCGCCCAGGGTGCGATCGTAGATGGCACGCGAGCCTTGGGAATGGATGACGACGAGAGGCGCTCACGTACACGGAGCCACCATTCCGCTGCGTTCCTGGTCCCTCGTCGCTGAGTCTTCATTATCGAGGACCGACGGTTTCACATCGACGCCCGGTTGTGATCACGTAAACGTGTTGGAGTGGGGAGGCGGAGTGCACGATGCACGCGTGGGGGATGGCCCAACGTACTTGCGTGTGTGGGGTGATCGAATAAACGACTCGGGGCGAGAAGTATGAGCGACGAGCTGTCTGTGACTTTTTCCTCGAGGTTCGTCGAGGGCTGTGATCATGAAACATTTCAGTAGAACTCATTACTCAAGACTGACACGCTTACCCCAGATCCCTGAACCTTTCCAGTTTCACACTGATATGATGGTGTTTTCAGGCAGCCGACAAGCGTGACCTATCCTATGCGACGCCTCTGGTAGTGTTTTACTATCAGAACCGAAGCGCCGTCATCGTCACTGATCCAGTCTAGAGCAAAGAAACCTCACGAGAAAACAAAACGCTTTCCCCCCGAGACACGCTGTTGTGTTTCACCCTCGCCTTCTTCGTCGACCGAGAGCCACGGCCCACGAAGAGTATTTTTGCTTCTTGAATGTGATAGTATGCTGCGGTCGAACATAAATCTCGATGCCTGTAGAAAAAGTAAATTTGGAAGCGACAAGCAGTTTGACGCTAAAGCAAATCCTCTCGCTTTACCTTCCGCCGGACCGCCACATTGCGCCTCTATCTCGCATCATCCAACGGATCACACGTAAATCTTTGTTCCAATTGATGCTAGTGCTTCCCGACACAAATAGTTAAACATTGGGTGGAGGAAAACCGCCGGGGATTCCAAGGCTGAACCACTCCTTCTCTTCGACCTCGAAGTTCATCCCTGCCAGCATACCTATGTCTTCTGTCTCAGAGCCCACTTTGGAGGTTCTCCGGATGAATGACTATGCATCCCGTAAAGTTTTTTCGCACGTCCGATGAACGGTTGATCTTATAGATTAACACAGTCGTCACTATCACCGCAGTAGTATATGATTATGGTAAGCAGTACTTTCGTGACTCACTATTCTTCTCAACTGAAATGAGAGTTTGCTGGCAGTCCTTGTGTTTTCACGAGAGGTATATATACCTTATTTTGCTCTCCACATCTCACTTGTTGGCTGACAATGCTTAATTAAAGATTGACTATGTTTGGGTGAGGAAGTAACACATATCAAACAAGGACCTAGTCCCTTATGATCTCACAGCACAGACCCTGGACCTGGGTCTCCACAATGTTTGTTCTGGTGTGTATAAAGGCTTAGGAGAGTCACTCCATTGCATGTGATTTTGAACTGACAGTTCTGTAGGTCCGCTATCTTGGTCTTTCTTTTGCTATGTAGGTTTATTATTGCTGTAATGCATGTCATGTTACACAGCTAACAATGAACATGTTCCCAAGTCTTGGTGGTGGC
>JBBPNE010000656.1:0-15417 GCA_038090735.1 Xerocomellus amylosporus | reverse complement strand
GGATCGACGAGGACGACCGTGACTGGTCGTGTGGACTTGAGAAGGGGTAACAGCGCAGAGACGACGAGACCCCCGAGCGAGTGTCCGACGACGACGTCATAAGGGTGATCGACAGTCGTGAAGAAGGGTCGGAGCTCTTCTGCCAGCGCAGCGACGGTATAATCTGAACCACGCCTGGCATTTCCATGCCCGAGCAAATCGGGTGCCGTGACGAAGTAACCTGCGTTGGGGTAGGGATGTAAGGACGTATCGGGTGTACTCGGTGTGGAACTTGCCTCGAGATGCAAACTCCTGCGCAATGCGAAGCCAGCATTGGGATGAAGCTGTGATACCGTGGATCAAGAACACACGCTTGGTGGCAGTTGGGTCACCCCAAGTTGAGGCAAACAATGCAGCCATGGTTCGTGGGTGGCATGCTAAGAGCGGGGCTCTTTATTAAGCTGTAGCCCTGGTGATTGAAGCGGAGTCACTCTGTACACTGAGGGAAGGCGTTTCATAATCGACGTCGTGGACACTCGTTCGGCAGCCGGCATCTGCACATAAGCCTAAATGAACGCTCAAGTTTTTTGACTTACGGTAGCTTATGGTCTATTTACGACTGTGGGCTGGCCACTCTTGATTGGTGGGAGGTCGGTTGCATTTCGCCTCTGTTTCAGGACAGCGGAGATGGCAAGACACTACTGATCAACCAAACTTCACTTGATAACAACCAGTCATCGCTTAGACCCAATCAGATTTGACTCATCTGCTAAGTAGCCTAATCAGCATTGACCTTGCCACACCGAGTACCACCCTGAATGGCTATCAATTGCTGTACGTCATGATGTACTATCCGAGCGGTTGTGTGACTGTCACAAAATCAGTGATTTGCTGCGGCGGCAGCCTGAGAGACTTAACAGATCCTTGGAGGTCTTCAAACGCTTTTAGAATCGTAACATTCCATCATAAGACGGTGAAACCTCTTGGGACCCATAAGAGACAGTGCGTGGCTAGGTCCTCTCCACTCGGATCTTCGGGGCTGTCGGAGTGGGTCTTGTCGTCTAGCTCTTCCTCGGACAGTTCCGAGCTCTGGGCGAGGCATTGCAGCCGCATGTTCGTTGGAGAAAATCCACGGGTGGGGTAGATAGTTGAACCGAGAGAACTTGGATGTTGTAGGGTTGTTCCCTCACCTGGATGCGCTCATGATATGGGATGTGGAGAAAGAAGTGGAATGAAATATGAAGATCGAATTAGGAAAGCTGTAGACACTGTCGCTGACACATCTGCTCGTCGTTGGACACGATGTTCTCGAGCACCCGCCTGCCGTCCCGCCTCATACGCTCGCTGACCACCGAATCGCTGCCTCGCACGCCCAATGTCCCGCCACCCCCGCCCATCTTGGACGGCGCCAAGCCTCGTCCGACCCGTCTCCACCCCCGTCCCCGCCCCGTTGCCAGCAGCCAGCGCCATCTACCTCTCCTCCCGCCCTCCTTTGGACGGAACCAACTACTCCCCGTGCCAAACTCGACCCGAGCCCTCCTGGAAGACATCGTGACCTCGTTCGAAGCCCCCATTCGCTATGCATTCGCCTACGGCTCGGGTGTCTTTGAGCAAGCCGGCTACGACAGCACAAAATCAAAGGGAGACGGTCCCATGCTGGATTTCGTGTTTGCGGTGACCCATCCGGACCATTGGCATTCGATCAATATGCATCAGCACCCCGGTCATTACCCGTTGCACGCACGGGCGTTTGGGTCGAGCTTCGTGTCCCAGGTGCAGGCCTTTGGTCCTGGGCTGTGGTTCAATACGTTCGTGCCCATGCACGGGGTGGTGAGTGAGACTTGCTTTCGTCGATGGGTGCGGTGTATTGACGGTCGTGCGCGTTAGATGATCAAGTATGGCGTGACGACGGTCGATACGTTGTGCGCTGACCTACTCAATTGGCGTACCCTTTACCTTGCTGGGCGGATGCACAAGCCGATCCGGATAATCAGAGACGACGCGCGAGTCCGGTTGACGCAACAAGTCAACTTGGCCTCCGCCCTTCGCACTGCCCTCTTGACCCTCCCCGCTCAGTTCACGCAACGTGACCTCTTTACCGCTATCGCCAGCATCAGTTACTCGGGGGATCCCCGGATGGTGCTCCCGGCCGAGAACCGAGGCAAGGTGGCGAACATGGTCGAGAGACAGGAGGCCCAGTTTCGCGAGCTCTATTGGCGGCTTGCACAGGGACTACCTGGGGTACGGTGGCGCGTGGACTCGCAGATGATCGAGCAGGATACGAGTGCGCATGCGCGCGCAGCCCATTTGAAAAAGTTGCCCGACGGGTTGTTGACGCGGGTACATTCACGCGCCAAAGGACGCGGGCCTCCGAGAGAGGCTGACGAGTCCGCTTATTGGCTGCGTGTCGCTGACGACACGGCGTTGCCGTCGATACTACGTTCAGGTGCGTTCACGGTGTACATGTCGTCCAGCGTACCTTGACGAGATGGTGTAGAGATGAGCGACATCGTGCGATACCCGGCTACTGTGCAGTCGCTCAAGGGCGTTGTGAGCGCAGGGTTGATGAAGAGTGCGCGCTATACCGCGGCCAAGGTTCGCAAGTACTGGAAGGGATCGACGACGAATGCCTCTGGCGAGTCTTTGTGATCTCTGTATACCGCATTGCCCCGTGCCTTGGTCAATTTACCCGACGTGTTGACATCCCCCCGCTCGTTGCTTTATCGAGATACAGCCCCTCCTTTTACTCCAGACCCGCAACCATCACTACATCCCAGCAGTTGTAGCTCTACGGTATTATATTGAATTCGGATGTTATCTATACAATCCGCGTGTCGCGGTTTGACAATCACGGACAGCGCAGATCATGCCAATGCACCCACGCGAAGCAAAGCGAAACAAACCTTGTCCTGCTTCGTGTTGCATCGTTCTTTCACGCCTCTACAGCTTGGCTTGAACCCTCTGTTCGTGGATCTTTCGATCGCTGGACGGTTTCAAGTGGCAACGGACGAACAACACACTTTTCGACTTCCAAAGACTTTCTTCGTGTCTTATCGCCGCCATCGCGATCGTGGTTCAGCCTGAGTCTCTACACTATCTAAACGACCCTCTCCGCGATGAAACGTGGATTCCTGAGCACACCCCGTTCAAAGAGGGTGATCGAAGAGGCGTATGCGCCACGGGCCCCTCCTGGGCCCGAGCCATCGCATCACAAGAAGCACTCGTCACTTGCTGATGGTGGCAAGGAGGCCATGGATGTGTACGTCTTGCCACGTCGCGTTCATAGCCCGAGTTTCTAATGGCGTCGCTGGCATAGAACCAGCGCAGACGGTCGCGTCGTCGCCGTGCGCACGACGCGGTCTCCCGAGGGCGAGGAGCCACAGCCGCCCTCCAAATCGATCGATCCCGATAACGAGTACGTCCCCCGTGCCTAGACCCCACGCGCGCGTCTCTTACCGCTCTCGAAACAGTACCAAAGCCGAGCCGCCTTTGAAAGATCCCAAGGGAAAAGGCAAGGCCAAGGCCGTCGACGCGGACGACGACGCCATGAACATGGGTACCTCGCCCCCCGATGACACGTACGTGACACCCCTCCCATCGCTGCCAACCCAACCCAACGCATCCTCCCCTCGCTACAGTTCCCTCAACCACCTTTCACCCAGGCTCATGCATCGGGGCCGCCCCGGCTGGGGCCGCGATCCCTCAGAAGACATATTCCACACCGTCCCCCTCTCGCACGGCGGCGCATACAAGAAACGCGCCGTGTTCCGCCTCTGGCCGCGCCACCCGGCCGGCAAGCCCCTCATGCCGACCGACAAGCCCAGGGGCACGCTCTCGCCCGACGGCTACCCGTGGGGCGCGACGCTGTGCGACATTTACAGCGTCAAAAGGGTGCCAGAGGTCTTTGGCATGGACTCGATCATGACCGGGAGCGCGATATGCGAGGCGGTGGTGGAGATGGGGGAGGTGGACGTCGCCGCGCCCGAGATCGAGTGGGCGAGGTCGGAGGGTAAGCCGAGGGTGGAGGGTGCTGCGAATACGGAGGAGTTGATCAGGTGTGTCGACACGAGGGTGCAGATGGTGCCTTGCCTCGGCATGTCCTTTGAAGACCCAAAGGGGAAGCAAAGGGAGGGACAGGACGGGGAACACAATGGGGAAGAGGTCGCTGAACAGGTACCGGAAGATGACAATGACGGGGAGGAGGGAGACTACGATGACGAAGAAGAGGAGGAGGAGGAGGAGGAGGAGGAGGAGGATGGGAGCGAGATCGAGTACGACGACGAGAAACCCATTTCCGAGTCCATCCCACCTCCACCGACGATACCCGTCGCCTCGCCTTTCCATCCCAGCCACTACCCTAAACCGTGGCCTTTCACCCCCTTTGAAAACCCTCAGTCGGCGATTCTTCTCCAGGAACGCATCCCGTTGCATCTCTTACCACAAACTCTGTATGTTCACGACCCGTTCTGCTTACTCCCCGCCCGCAAACGAAGATTCCGAAACACCTCGTGGACGTCCCGACCCGACATCATACGAACGTACTCTCACACTCTTTCTTCGTCCGTACTCGAAGAGTTTAACGAAGCGAGGCGAAAAGCCAAGGAGTTGGAAGAGTTCAAAGCGCGCACGCTGATCATCCTGAGGTACCAACGTACAAAGGAACAGATCAAGAACAACGAGCCTATGATCGAAGTCCCGCTCCCGCCTTATCCGCGTCGCCCGACATCGATCAAGGAGAGCCACTTGTACCTCTCCCCCGTTGCCAAGGCCGGCGAGGGAAACCACTCGATCGTGTACAAGGCCGAATGGGAGTTGCCGCGCGATCTGTTTGTGAAACCGAAAATTTGCCCGCTGTGCTTCAAGGAGAGCGTGGACAAGGAGGTACAGAGGTTGAAAGACACGGGGAGATGGACAAAGTTGTTGAGAGCGGCTTCGTGGGGCCCGGATGGGTTTACGGGACGTGAGCCAACCCTGGCAGAGATGGCCGAAGTCAGCGACCCGGTCAACCTTGCAAGGGATGGGGAGATCATCGAACGGGAGATTACTTGCGTCGTTCCGCCCAATGCACCTCCGTCGCAGGTCGTCGAGATGGTCGACAGCACCGGTATTTGGGACACGCTCAAGGAAAAAAAGGACGTCAACGGTGCCCAGCTCAAATTTACAGCGCGAGATGAAGAGGACGAGTCCAGGGAAGAGTCCCACGTCGCTGGCATTCGTATCGACCCACCGTTCTCGTACGAAAGCCAAAAGACCTGTACCCACAAAGGGCACCTGTTTCAAGAAGCTGCCGTCCCACGCACGGCCAAGTTCACCGTCGTCGCGAAGCTCTCCCTCGAGCACGATCATCATCTCGCCAAGGAGGCGATCAACTATCACAAGTTTCCCGAGCACTTTTTCCAGCACTTCAATGGATACACCATCATCAGCCAACTGCACACCATCGTGCCCGTCAACGCCGTCGTACCGCAGTTTTACGGCTACTACATGCCAAAGAAGGAGCGAGAGCAGAGCGCAGGGTACCTCAGTCCGCTTCTCCTCCTCGAGCGCTGTGGTGCGCCCATCGACCCGGCCAAGCTCTCGCGGGAGGACCAGGAAGAGTGTGCGAGTCTGTTGTTGCGTTTCCAACGCGCCGGATGGCTCCACGAGTCGTTTGCGCCGCGCAACTTTCTGGTTCAGCGGGGGAAACCGACCGAGTTCCCGCTGGTGAGGGAGTGCAAGCCTGAGCTGAGTTTCCGACTGATCGATTTCGGGCGGTCGAGAAAGTATGACAAGGGGAGCGAGAAGCTGCAGGAGGAAATGGAGGCGTTGAGGATGCTTACGAAATTGAACGGCACGATGGGGGTCACGCTCTCGATGTGATGCGGGGGTGGGGGTTGTAAAAGTAGCGGATGGGCGCGAGGGGGCGTCGTGTGTTCTTTCTTGGTATCGTGTAGTTGTATGCAGTATGTTTGTATGTCGCCGCTGGTGTGTACGAGTCGCGAATGCATTTGTTTCATGAGATTCAGATGAGGCGGGCGTGGAGAATGTGGCGATGGGATGGAGTCGGTGACACCCGGAGGGTAAAACGAATGGATAGCGTCTAAAGGGACCATGGGATCCAACGATACCAATACAATAGGTCCCTCGATAAGAAGAGTCCGGCACTGGCAGTGAATGCATCGCGAATTCCTGCCCCTTGTTTCATCTTCCACCAGCGGTTTAGATCAGGTGCGTGCGTTGTAGCTTCCGAGTTGGATATCCTTGATATCCACGTTCTGCTTGATGTTATACCCATGAATTGGCGTTTTGAGAGAATCAAGTTGCACGTCCTAAATTGCTTGAGCAAGTCCTTTGAAACTCCGACGCACATACGCGTCCTCGTTGTCTGCACCGTCTACCAACTGACATTTACCATGTCCGTCGTCCTCGCAGACCGTTCAACGCACCTCGCCTTCAAAGCCGGACGGTGCTTTCGACGCGCCGGGACCAGCTTTGTCGACGCTGACCCCACCAAAGGCGCGATCGTGCTCTCGAACAGCGACGATGGCCTCTTGCGCTTCATGTGGAAAGAACGCGCGACGGGGGAGCTCGGCGAGGACCTCATCCTCTTCCCCGGCGATGCGACCTTTGAAAAGGTGACCCAAGCACCGGGTGGGAGAACCTATGTCCTCCGATTCGAGAGCTCGGACCAGAAGCACTTTGTGAGTCCGTCCTGACCCAACCCGACGTATACCTGACGAGGACCTAGTTCTGGCTTCAGGTGATGCCGATGTGCGCGCGATGGCGACGAGCGATCTGACGGGCCTTTTTTTTAAAGGATGCATCGTCTCTTCGGGACGACGAGTTCGTGGACAATCTCAATAGAGTGCTCGGGGATCCAAATGTCATTCCTGTCTGGGACTCGGCCTTTCTCGAGACCCAGGCATCCACGTCGACGTCGACGCCGGGCGCATCGACCTCGCAGACACCCGCCGCGCCGTATGTGGTGCATTATCCTTATCCAGCTCACGTGATCTCACTCCCCTGCGCTAGGTCTACCAACACGCCCGCGTCACTCCCTCCAGGGACGACACCAGAACAGCTTGCGCGTCTTCGAGCGCTCGTCACCTCCGCGGGCGCCAACGCTGGGCCCGATCCAGGTCCGTAGCTTCGTCTCTCTCCCCCGCTCTCTCCGACTCACCACGGTCCTGATACCAGACGACGAAGTCTCCCTCACGGACGTTCTGACACCCTCCAACCTCCTCCCGCTCTTCACTTCCCATCCCGCACTCGTGTCCTCCCTGTTCCCTCACCTCCCTCCAGACCTGTTGCCCCCTGGCGACGCACCGTTGACACTTCACCAAACAGCCCAACTCACCGAAAGTCTCCAGCGCACGATAAACTCACCTCAGTTCCGCGTGGCGGTCGCGCAGCTTGACAGGGTACTTCGGACTGGTGCGTTGGGGGGGTTCGTCAGGAGCCTTGGGTTACCGGAGAGCGCAGGTACGGGGGTTGGCGCGTTTTTGAGGGCGATCGGGGAGCAAGCTAGGAGGGAGGGACAGGGGGGAAGCGGACAAGAGGATATGATGGAAGAAGACTAGATGTCTTTTTGTTGTACCTGTGGAATAATTTGCTACAGTGCACTGGGAATACATATATTAGTAGCGAAAATGAGGAATGTACAGGTAGAGGGGGATTACAGATATGAAACTTGCGGTACGCGGTTTTCCGACTCATGAGAACCTCTGACAAGTATGGAGAGCCGGACGCACGTCGTATCCGAGGACTTACTCACGTCGAGCAATGAGCCGACAAGTTCAAACATTTGGTCGGTGTGGCATAGTCAGTGCAACATGTGAATCGTCGTCCGAGATACTACGCAAGTCACAAAACAACGAAAACATCGATCGTGCGTACATTGTCGACGAGATCACAACGTTCTCCTGAAATTGTACAGCGAACATGCTATCAGCCGCCACCCGTTCGTTAATCCTAATCCACCGCACGTCGACCCGTCGATGCCAACGTGACCAAGAGTGCACCAAACGGCCGTCCTGCTCGCGTCTCTGTGTCCATTGGCACCATACGCACGGGAGCAGGGAGTCACGGAGGTTCAGGTTCAGGAAGCAACGAGGAACCGTCATCGTCATCGTCATCCTCGTCAGGGATCTCTTCATCGCCCATGCTCGGTGAGGGTGGTGGCGCGATGTCATCCTCTACGAATGCCGCCACTTTGCATATCTTGGCGCTCCATTTTCATCCGGAGAGAGGTCATGTCTTGTAACTCTTGTTTTGATGTCCACGTCCCAAAGACGAGAGCGTGTTCGGTAAGGTGGAAAAGATGAGCGTTGGAAGGCAATGCATGCCAGTTTCATTTGTGAACCAAGGTGCAGGAAGCTCGCTGCCAGTGAGACGGTCGTACGCGTATAGCCTCGGGGCAACATCGAGGTTGAATGAGGAAGAGTGCTCCAGATCCGGAGAGAACACTCCCAATTCAGTCGTCATTTGGTGGAAGCACTCGATACGCGGTCTATCGCTTTCGAGGTGTTCGCATACGACCCGGTAGATCGTGACTCTGGCAAGTGTGAACTACAGACCATCAGAGTGTCCATCCCACGAGGGGTACAGGAGCAAAATGGGAGATACTCACGCTGGCGCCTTTACGAGTTGATTGCGAAGAGCACGTCCAGGGACGGATCGAGAGATGCGCTGATCCACGTCGAAGGGCTGCAGTCACCGGACGTCACTTTTGTCACGGAGACTCTCCGAAAGAGCACCTACTATCAAGGCCGAGCTTGAGCCTGAGTTTGAGCGTGTGACGGCACTCAGCGTCTTCCCCATCCACAAGCGGACTGACGACCAACCCAGCCGCTTTGGCCACGCATCGTCGCTCGTTTTCGCGTGCCGCATTCTCTCTCACCTTCAGGACCATACTCCAGCTCAAACTTAGACGCACTATCTCCCTCTTCGTCCAGCGAATAGTACGCGTCCTCCTCGTCCTCGTCCCCGTTCATGGACGATGAACCACGCAATTCGGATGCTCTCGGCTGACACGTGTCTTGGGGCGAAGTATAAGGTGTGCTGTAAACATCACCCTATCAGCTCTCATGATAATCACAGTCACCGAAACCCAACCGAGCTTGCTCAGAGACGCCCAGACCGAGGTCTACGGTAGAGTCCCAATCAAAATCACGTCGCAGAAACGAGCAGGACCGGGGTGTCAGACAAAGTGGAAACTGGTCAGACAGTTTGGAACTTGGAAGCCTGGTGATTGCACGGGCGGCCTCGATGCTGAACAGGTCGAACAGCATGTTGAAATACGGGCTAGTCAACGAAGTCCTGGGCGAGTCATTATTATATTATAGTCGGTCTCACCTGTAATACGATGTCTCACATTATAAATTAACTCCCACGCCGCATGCTTATATATCTCGCCACTAGCAGCCTCGCAATGATATCATCGAAATATTCATCCCTCAAGGCCTCATGTCCCAGTCGCTGTCAACTACCATGGCCGATCCCCGCACCGATCCAGCCTCGGATTCAGCACAACAAACTGTATCGCCACTGGACTACATCTTTTTATTCTTCGATTACCTTGTCGCCTTGATTGGGTTTCATGGGATTCTCACGCTCGTGCCTTTCCTCCTTGGACTTGTGTCACGTCAGCAAATGATTCCTTTCTTTGCGCTTCTCCTCGCATCATCCACCTTAAGCTTCGTTGGCGGAATGTTCAGCTCGGTCCACCAATGGGATGGCTGTGTTGCCTTGTGGCACCACTTTGCTCTGGCGTTTTTCGGTTTAGAAGTCTTGGCAGCTGGTTCCATTTTACTCGTAAGGTTTCTTGACGATAAAGGTATTGGTCATTTTTTAATACTTAAATTTGTGTGGCTGATGATGATGTCAGCAATCAGGGTCACCGAGTATGTTGTCTTCGGTTTGCTCGCTGGCGAAACACTCTTCCTTGCATGGGTTATGTACATACTCCACCGACTCTACATCTACGCCACAGCAGCTGTGCGGAAAGTCAGCAGGGGCAGGGAGCCTGTTATTTTGGTCAAGGTCCCATGCCAATTGATTGCCAGGGCAGTGTCAGGATTCCGCCGCACAAGACAGGATTGCGATGTAGAGGCACAAGATAATTGCTCATTTTGGTTATCACAACTGGTAGGTAGAACACGTATTCTCACGATTTATTAAGATCCATCTACACTTTCAGGTCCAGCACAACCACAAGTCAGGGGCCCTCCCCAACGAAGGGACTCAGCTGCAAGATCCGAATCGTGAAGACGGCGTTAAATATTTATTCTAGACTTGCAATTTGTTTTCGAATGTGTATTTCATCTCAGGCCCTCTCTCATGATCAATGTAATCACGAAACAGTATCTGTATCCCGCTGCGACAGAGCTCACCCATCCGGGTGTTGTGAGAGCAACACGAGCAGCTCAACGGCGGTCGACGATGCGATCGTAACCATCCCAGTATCACAGCCACGTCTTTCGGGCGTCGCGTCGGATACTCACTCAAACGGAGGCATGCTCTGAATCTGAATGAGTTCATGGCAGAACACGAGAATGGAGTGCAGCGTCGTCGATGCGAATGTCCGGTTCCAGGACAAAACTGTACGACAATTCGCACACAGGCTTCGAGTTCGGGGTCCGCTGCTGGACTTCGTGCAACCAACCACGAATCACCATGACCAAGTTTCGTTCGGTGAAGCTTGTCAGTACGGACTCTTTCCACATGTCAAGTAGTCCTTCAGGACAGACCCAGAGAACCGAAGAGGACCCTCGTGCACTCCTCCCAGGCAACCCTTTTGTTCCTCCGAAAGGCGACATCTGCTTCATCAAAAACCTTCCTCCAGAACTCCTTTCGCGGATATTCGAGGCCGGTTTTGCGGACAATGAGAGTGAGGACGAAGACAATATGGCAGACGATGACCTCCTCGATGCAAATGGGGTCGATGAAGAGGATACCCACGATAGTGACTCTGAGGAAGAACTTGAAGGTGACTCGGAAGACGAAGATGAAGGTGGGGGTGAGAAAGAGACCGATGACGAGGAAGATTCTGCTGCCACCGGATCCTCTGATTTCCCTCCCCCATGGCTTTCGTTCCAGATCGTCGTTTCCCATGTCTGCCGTCACTGGTGCAATGTAGCCTTCTCTACTCCATCTCTCTGGACGAGTATTGAAGTCACTCTGGAAGCACGTCCACCGTACGAGTCCGTATCGACGCGGTTGGAGCGGAGTAAAGGCCTCCCCATAGATATCCACGTCACCTGTGAACCTCACGATCACGACTGCGATGTTGAACCACCTTCAGACGCTGACCTCGAATTCCTATTTTCTCTGCTTATCCCCCACATCCACCGCTGGCGCACCGTGGAAGTCTCGGTCTCGGAGTACCACCACATGTATGTATTTCTCAACGCAGTCTCTGATCCTTCCATTCCCGCGGCTCCTCAACTCACGTCGCTCGAATTGTATCACCGCCAAGAGACGGAAGAATTTGACAGCTTTGGTTATCCCAGCATGTCGAAGCATCTCGCCCTTTTTGGTGGCTCGGCCCCTTCGCTTACCAGGCTAGTCCTTTGGGGAGTTCATGTCGATTGGAATCAGCCATGGATTGCCTCCGCGTCCAATCTTACACATCTCGAGCTCGCGTTTCATGCAGAAGACGTACGTCCATCTTGGGCTCAATTTGCCTCTATCCTGCGCGGTGCTTCTGCCCTCGAGAAAATCAGTCTACGTCTGTCGGGACCCTCTGGAGACCCCTCGGAGTGGCTCATCGAGCCGGCCTCTGGAAGTCACGCAGATCTCAATGCTCCTGTCCAACTTCCTCAAGTAACGGACATCATCTTCCGATTCCATTCACAGGCGCGTGCTATCGAGCTACTCCACAAGTTCTATCTCCCCACACTCAACAATCTGGTTCTCGACTTCGACAATGGCGATTACGGCGTGTTCATCCATGAACTGACCAAACCCGCTATTTCCTTGTCTCTACCTTCCGCCCAAGAACAGCCGCGTAGCTTGCTGAGCAACCTTGAAACTCTCAAAATAGCTGGACTTCACTTCCCTGCCGTACTGAATTCGTCCAGCCGCTCTGCGGCGAGCTCCAGAGCCTTACATCGCTCAACCTCTCGTTGTCCCACCTTCCTGAAGAATTCCGAGCCTTCTCGGCTCACCCGGAATCGTGTAAGGAGCGCGCTGCGCGAGCCCACCGACCCCGTCAGACTCTGGATGCCGTAGCTATAATACCTCCAGCGCCACGGTGCGTGCTTTTCATTTTTCACTTTCGCTTTGTTTCGTCTGTTGACTACTTATTTCATTCCCTTTTCGCGGTCAGTCTGCTTTGTAGCTTACTCCACTGACTTGATCAATTCGACGTACCTCGTGTCGAGCCACTCGACCCTTTCTTTGTCCTACGTCGTATATAAGTAATTCTGTAGTCCTTCGAAATGATCAGTTTAGTCCCTCGTATGCATCCGGTGTTCGGACGACTCAGACTCCGCACTGCGACGTGCAGTGAGGACGTCGACAAACGGCAGCGCCTGAAACCGATCGACTAGTACGTCTCGCTTAATCCTTATTATCACCCTTTGGCTTATCTCCGTCCCTTCGCTATTCTCGTTCCTGCCTCGCGCGCAGTGAACTACTAGATTAGTACGGCCGAACATTCGGTCCATTTGCTTCATCAACCTCCGCAACACTCCTTGCAAAATTCCAACATCGAAGTCATGGAGAATCGAACGTCATGGATATTCCGTTACTGATAATACAAGGAAGCTCGCGATTCAAATCTGCTATCAAGAAAACCAAGCTCTTAGACTTCGCCAAATCGACCTATCCGAGTTCATCATTCAGTGGGTTTGGAGCCATCAATTAACCCCGTAATAACACCCAGGGCCTTCTGAACAACCGCGTCGCCTAATTTAGCGGCCTCTCCAATCTCAGCTTTCAGGCGCGTGAAAAGGTCCTCTGGCGACAGGGGTAGGCCGACTGGCGGGTAAAACTCGAAGCATGGTGCCGGACTCTTGCCATCAGCCAGCTTCTGGACGACCAATAGTTCGGCAAGCCTGCTCATGATTATCATGATCTTTCGTATGTTGGCGACGAGGTGCTTGCGCAGGGCTTCTGTTACGCCATTTCTGCTCGTCACCCAGGTTCGATCGATGGTCTGAAGCAGGTAGCAATACAGAGCGTCAAAGGCGAGAGAGAGCTGTCCGCAAGTATGAACACTGAAGTTCCATGTAGTATGTCGTGAGCCTTACCTTGTGGACAAGAGGGGTGGGCTCGTACTTCGCAGTCTTCGGATCCTCCAGGTAATCATAACACTTCCATGTGTCATGCACCGTAAGGAAATGTTTAAAAATGTTATAATGTGAATTGGGGTCGTCTGGGTGGGCCCCTTCTCCCTGGACAACGATTTTGTGCAAGGCTGCAAGCCCGGATGCTCTGTCCGTCACGGTGACCTGGCCACTATGCTTGAAGATCTCTGTATCGCCGAATTGTTTGTCGTGATTGTGTCGAAATAAAGCGCAAGGCTCAGGGCCTTCGGGGCACAGTGCTTCGATACCTATAAACGTACGAAGACCAATGGTTAGCAATGGAGGTAGCATAATGTAATCGGGTGCCACCCTACCCTTCTGCACGTGTTCGTAGAAGTGTCCAATGCTCCTGTACCTCTCCAGGAGAATACGGGGTGCGACACGCCTAGGCACGTGGGGCCGTTCGACCTGTGGGAACATTTAGGGTCTGACGAAACGATACATCTAGAACGATCAATCACCTCGACGAAACTTTTAAGAGTCTTCTCATCAGCAGGCCCAAGCTTCACATCGACCTTGTCGTAGAAAATCTGGTTTGGATACGTAGGAATGAAGCTTCGATCATACAAAGCCTGGGCTCGACCTATAGCAAGCAGCATATTCCCAGCCAAAGTAAGATGGAGCATCTCCTGCTTAGATATGACTGCAGAAAGTATTAGGTGCGCAAAATTGATACATCATAAACACCAACCGAGAATCTTCTTGTACGGCTCCAATTCCTTGCCGTCAATAATGCTATATATGGCACACAGGTAAAGCGGTATCGTTGTGAGTTCAACCGCCATGGCCTGTTCGAAATTGTCAGCGAAAAAAAACATACTACCGGGGAAGTTACTCGCGGTTTGGAGATGATCCGCCAACGATGCTACGTTCCAGGTTTGAGGAGGGCCATTTGGAGCCGGAAAACCCTGTGGTAGCGCTTCTGGAGGGGGAGACTCAGAGTCAGACATAGGCGCAAGCTCAAAGAGTTGGAGTCTACAGAAGAGTAGCTGAGATCTACATGCCTATGTTGACACTGGGTATTTGTATCCTGTCAAGGGGTCCATGTAAATTAGCGGGCCTCGTCCACTGATCGGGAAAAGTGTTATCGGCCATCTTCTCTTTCCAAAACCAACAATACCCCCGTCGCTGGTTTTGGTCGTCGGAAGACCCCGTCACCGTATCAGGGGTGTGGACTGGTGCCGAGACTAATTCAATCGATTGTTTGGTGGGTGCGCCACAAGTGAACAAGAATCCTGAGTTGACTTTTTCTCGGATAAAGTTAAACTTAGCCATCACGATCAAAAAGGCAGATTGTCCACGTACCGTCGGGCCCCAGCCCTTCAAGTTTAAGATGTCAGATCGTCAACCAGGTCGGAGTCCACCTGGAACCCCGGGCGTCGCAACCTATCGCATAAATGATCAGACGGGTGGAGCTTGAGACGTTCTTATCTTCAGGTCCATTTGGAATAGATTTGTTCAGCTGGCCATGTCCCGTGTTAGCAATTAATTTTAGCGGTTCTTTCGAACGCTTTACTCCTGTCTGAGAATGAACTCTGCTCTCATGCAGCGTCATTCATGACCGTGCGAGCGTATCATTGGCCCCGGCATATCGGATCCTGGCGCCAGTGGAACATCTTGCCGGAATCGTTGACCGGACGACCTTCGGGGGAACATTGGGGTGCACGTCCTTGCTGGCGATGTCCTGTCACCACTTCGTGATCCACTTAGTCCACACTATAAGCCGCGCGTCAAACCTGAGGCCTGAGTGAAGAGAGTTACATCCGAGGCCAATCACACCATTCTCGAATCAATCTGGAGCTCCATCAAGCGTCGGGCCGAGAAGAAGGTCCACTTTGGCACCGTTCCCGGGGGCTCCGATATGAATGTATTGTCATCTCCCCAGACTAGTACCATTGGGCTGGGGTCCAGCATCCGAATCACATTAAGTGAATGCGGTGAGACTTCACTGGCACATGATACCCATAGACAGCTGGCTCTGCCAGCGGAGCCCCGTGTTGATGGAAAGCTGAAATTTATATGGACATGACTCGGATCCCAGATGCAGTCAGTGGAGTCCACGGGATTTTCACCGATAAGCTGCAGTATTAATTAGGGTGCGTGACGGTTTGTTTGGAGTTGCCAGCGCTGGTGGAGAGACGACTCAATG
>JBBPNE010000655.1:0-15447 GCA_038090735.1 Xerocomellus amylosporus | reverse complement strand
GCAGGGGTAGAACATACTAGACTGAGTTCACTAGTGTAACATGTATATTGCCTAATTGGGAACTCCATTGCCTTATTTGGGGGTCCAAACCCACCCTAGGGTGTCTGCAAACGCCACTCATAACGCTACACAAACCATCCCCAGTCGACGTGTTGCCGATCACCGTCCGTTGGCACGCAGTTCTCACAAGCGAGAATGGACCGCCACTTCATCGGGACGACCTTGGCTTTCACTACCATTTTTTCGACACCTTAGGTGACGGCCATGCGAGGGGCTTGTTTACGAAGTGCGGCCATTATACCGTCGATGCTGACACGGAGGTTCATTCAAATCATATGAACCAGAATGCGGTCGTAAAATTCACGATCGACGCTGCTCAAGAATGCTGCGTGGCCACTTTGGGCCCATTCGTCCCACTGCCGGCGGAATGGAAGCACTTCCACTGCATGGATGTGTTGGATTGTGATCCGATTCACTTTGATTATATTCGAGGGAGACTATTTTATGTTCGGTTTGAGGAAAAGAAGAAGCGGGTTTTGGTCGTCATAGACGTTGAATAAGTAGGTGACGGTCACAAACGTGTTCACGACAGTGGGACTCGGGTACTCGTACCACTGTATGTAACAGTGATGGGCCGGTGGATAGAGTTTGCAACCTTCTGCAGGGAACCGACCAGCCGAGCAAAGGGAGAGAAAAAGACTGCAGTGAGACTCACTCTGCCATACGAACGTTGAGGATGGAAAGCGACCTGGCGCTCTATGAGCGATCTAAGAAGGATTCAAAATGGAGCATTCAATAATATTACGAGTCACTGGATGCCTTCTCCGAGTCACACCGCTTGGCAGTAATCAATCGCACCGAACTCTATCTCTCCCAACCCATCACGATGAGCACTACCTTCCCAACCGTGTCCATCGACGTCGTACGTCCGCCAGATACCCACTTCCCCGACCTCTCCTGAGGCTTTAATGATCGTCGCATTCCGTTGTCGTTATCGCCCGGGCTCAGATCCTCGAGCGGCAGACCGCTAAAGAAGTCCTCCATGCGATCCTTCACGCTATCCTCTTCCATCGACTCTTTGGAACAGTCAAGCCTCAGACGTTTGACGTGCTCGACGTCACAATGGTCAGTGCTTCAGCCCCCATTCCTCCCATTCCTCCATTCCTCTCTCGAAACCCCACCCTGCCTTTCCCTTCCTTGCCTCGTTCTAGTTCGAGGGGTGTGACACTGACAATAATGATGTTTTACTCCACGGTTCGGACAACACACACGAAACCGCGGACCACACAGCCCGGCGTCGCAGATCCTGAAATGGAACAACTCGTCAACGAGAAAGTAGACGTGTTTTGGAAAGGGATCGAGAGCGGGTCGAACAAACGTGGTCAGGTACTGTCTCGCATGTTTTCGTCGTCCCTCGGTCCCCATATTGATGCTCCCCCCGCCCCTTCTGTGCACGACATATAGATCCTAGTCACCTTTTCGGAAAAGAAACCCAAGAAGTCGTGGTTCCAGGTGTATGTCGGGGAAGAAGACGTACCATGGGAACAATGGTCAGTCTCACCCCTGTGTTCCTCGTTCGATCTTGACTGATATCCCCCACTTTCCCTACCCAACAGGATCGTCAACGCAGAACTAAGACAGCCAAAATCAGATCGAGGTACACCCCCATGTATCCATCCCATTTCATTCGCGCTTACACGTCGTTTGGCCTCGGACATTGTCATTTATCATATGATGCGCGACTCCTCCACTTCCGCGACACACAGATCGCCACGAATTCAGCGCTACCCTCGCCACCACCCTCACCAAAGCCCTCCAGGTCATGCTCACCCATACCTCATCTGAAGTGGGTCGTACAGCTGTTCCGCTCATTACCAATGCCACCGGCATCTCACCGTTTCCCATTCGGATCACGGTCAAAGTGGATGGGGTCGAGACCGGGTGATGACTGTTAGCTTCTCGTTAGGCGCCACCCACGCTGGCGCTCCGCTCCACCGAATGGGCACCCTTGTCCCGCAACACAGCGAAATCTCTAAGAATACAGACGTCGACATTCCACGCTTCATACGTTTTACGGTACGGTAGAGTCCATTGAATGCGGAGTACTATAGCTACATGCATAATGATGGATAGCACTGTAAAGAATTGCCTCAAATTCGAGTGTCAAGCCTGTTTCTTGCGGTACATCTATCCATTCTCCTATTAAACGTTCACCAAAGTCGCGCACGATGCGTCCCAAAATCGTCCACGGCTGCCTGGTACACGGCATTAAACGCCTCCTGTTTACGAACCCGATTCTGTTTACCAGCGCGCTTGAACAGTTCTGTGAAACAATATCCTCGGTCATTCAATGCTATCAAGTTATCAGCGAAACACGTACCGAGGAAGCGTTCGCCAACCCATAGTCGCAACGGCGCATTCCCGACGCCGTCTTTGGTTTGCGTCTCGTCAGATGGTGGTACGGCCCCTTCATCCCCCTCTTGTTTTTTTGGATTGGCACCCATCCCAGCACCGAGTGTCTCACATACGGCGAGGACCTCCATCGCATGCGCCGGGGCAGTATACACGTATTGCGCGCCGACCACAGCCAACACCAACGCACGCAAATAATTATCCGCCGCGGCGCTGAGCAGCTCAAGCGAGTGCTTCAAGAGCGATTTAGATCGGATGATGTGCGAACGCGCCAGCGCAGCCGAAATGAGCTCCCCGAGAGCGGGTAGTGGCGCGGAAGCGCCCGACGAACATCGTGCAAGCGCATCCTTGACGAGAGATATGGTGGAAGCGTCAAGTTGTATGTCAGCTTGTTCAGCGGGAGGAACGGTGGAAGAAGGTGGCGATTGGACAGCAGAGAGTCCAATACGGAAAAGGGCTTCGCCAGCACGGGCTGCCGCGGCTATGAAACCCCCTCCAAGGGTCGGACCCGACCCAATGGGACAGGCGCCATCGAGGTCGGCAGCGACACGATAGGAAGTTCCTGCACGCTCCGTATCACCTAGAGCATGTGCAAGGTGTGCATGAAGAAGTGCAATGCGAGCAGCATAGGCAGGAAAGAAGTCGTGCGTGCGAGTATGGGCAATTAGCGTGGCGAAGTGCTAACAAGAACATTTTGAATGGCGTGTACTAGGAAAAGAAGAGACTCACGTTCTCTGCAGCTTCAAAGTCACTCCTTTGGATTGACACCTAGAGATTTCAGGTTGTAGAAACACAAATATCCTTCACGACTGTTAGACTCGCTTACGGTGACAAGCTCGCACAGCAGGTCTGCCTCGATCCTGAGGGCGTGCTGCTCAACAGTGGTTACATCGCCATAAGACGCCCACAGCGGTACTGGGGAAATCCAATACTTGAGTCGCCCATAAATTGAGAAAACGATCGAAATTTACCGCTGATTCTCACAGAACCTTCTTTACCCAGACAACCTTCCCTACACTGCACCACACCGCACTCTGCAAATACTCTTTTCTTGGGACGGCGCGACACTGGATCCCGTTTCGCAACAGCAGAGACAAGAAAGGTGAGTAGAAACAGAATGTGTGGGTGAGTGGTTTGCAGAAAGATGGAATCGTGCCCCGGAAGGGGGATCTGGTGGTAAAGTCAGTGAAAGTAATCAGGGTCACGCAGACTAGGCGCACTTCAACCAGCCCATCTGAATTAGCACCACCTACCAGCGCCCCACCATCCATGAGAGTATGCAAGGCGGCCAGTCGAGAGTCAGCAGCGCGCGCACGACCCGCATGTGTATGAAAAATAACGCCTAAAATGAGAAGATGCGCAGTGAGCGCAAGCGTAAGGGTATCTGTGGCCTTTGGCCCTGGGACAGACGATACTCCTTTTGCGGGAGAGGGAATAGTGGTAGGATCGTTATTTGATTGGGACTGTGATTGAGAGGAAGCACTGCTGTGCACGTCCTGCGTCGTTATTGAGTATGATCTCATCAGAGCTTCTGCGGTGTCTTGTTTTGCCTTTTCGTCTCCTTGACCTTTCACGGGTTTCTCCTCCCACGTGTGGAAAACCAGTTGCATGGCCTTTTCTGCAAACGAAAGTGCATCACCGACCAGATCCCATAGGCCAGCGCCCACTAAAACCCTAACACGCAGGACTGCCGCCAGATCTTCAATGGACGAGTGTCCGTTTTGGGTAGCGAGACTAGACAGTGTTGTGATAACTGAGAGGGCAGCTTGCAGTTCGGGAGCTGAGGGTGCACCAGAATTCGATGCACCCTGCGCAGGGGGTGGCGACGATGTCAAGTGCGTGATGAGGGCCAAATGGGCAATGTATACCACAGAAGGGGGATCCGAAGACATGAACGATGCTATGAGCCTTCGCAACAGTGCACGTGCATACTTCGTGTTGTTACTTTGAAATGCGAATTGTGCGTTGAGGAGTGACAGGTGGTGGCGGAGTGGACGAAGGGAAGGATGCTAAAAAGTACCCGTCAACGAACCTGTCGGGACAAACCTGGCTATATGCGCAGGTTTCGCACCTTTTGCGCTATAAGGAGCTGTAAAGATAGATTATCTCAACTTTTACACAAGGGAGAAAATGAGACTCCACGCACCCCTTTTCCGATCGCTTTCTCAACCTTGCAGAATGGTGTATGAGCACATAGAGCATTCATTTGATGATGGACTTACTTCGGCTTCTATTCCAGTTGCCCAAGCGTGCTCCCCACTAGCGGTGAAGCCGCTGTTGGTGACTCTGAGTCCTACCTCAGCCAGACCAGTCCAAGCTCGACACTCCACGTCCGGGGTGAGTGTTTTTAGTTCAAGACACGTCCTGAGCGCTCTGAGCGATAAGAAAAGCGATAGTGGATAATGTTCGTGACTGGGCGGAAGGACCAACAGCGCTGGGAGCGCGAGGAGGAGCACTGGAGGAGGCAGGGGTCGGAACGTCGACGGCTGCGACGTCGCCGACGATGGCGGCGGCGGCAGTACGGACGATCCCGCGCTGTCTACTATGTGGTCCGTGCGCTGTCGTTTCTGTGGGCGGGGGTTCAGGTCGTCCATCACGATGAGCGTAAGGAGGTGGGAGCGCGTGACATTTAATGGCGTGTGTCACGCGTAAATGGGTCTGTGACAGATCGCGTCCGCTGTGACTCACGCGTCCGACGCGTCTGCAACTTGACGGCAAGAACATCTGAGAAATGGATGCATCAACGTTCGCTTTATAGTGAAAAAACACGTTTGATGTGAACTGACCGGTATATCTCTAGATTTGACATGTGTGATTGTCATTTCAACGCATACATGCGAGCGTCAAAGAAAGTCTGGAATGGTTTTGTAGATCTGCTATGCCCCACACCACGGCCCTCGATGCCTTCCATCGTATGAATAATGCTCGGAGAGGTGCGTCATTCAAATTTCTGATCCTTGAATCATGCACGCGAGAACTAACTGTACCAATAAATCACCTGAATAGGCTCGGGGTTCTTTGAACGACATTCATCCTCAAGTGCACCTTTCAGTCTCGATTCAATTGGGTTATGGTCGCCCATCCACTAACCGACATGTGCCCGTCAGACTTCCTCACGGTTAGCACAAGTTTCGTCCTGTGAGAGGCAGACATACCACTCACGCCGGCAATTGTTGCAGCAGTCACACAGGGACCCGGTCGACATCACATGCGGATCGTTTTCAATCAGCTATTCAAGCGGTCGTGTCTATAAGCGAAGCCGTGCTACGGAGGGGGGCGTCGCAGTGATGTTCTCTTCGCTCGATGGCTCTAGAACCAGCAACTGACCACATTGGACACTCCACCCCAGTGCCTCGAATGCATAGCCCCAATGGCTAACGACGCTGATGCTCAGTACCGTCAAAATCGTTTCTCGCATGTCTTCCAGGTAAACCCCCCGTCGGTGTAATTATGCCAAGCTCGCCTAGCAGGTAGTCCGTCTCAGTGAACCTGTCCAACGTGTATCACACTCTCCGTTGCTGATCAGCCCCCTTTCCCATGTATCACCCATAGCGTGTGCCCCACGGGATCAGCGAGGACATTGACTGTGATTCGGATCCCCACTTCTCCCCAGTCTACCCTCGGGTTGCCGATCAATTGTTCCAGCTGAAGTCGAATGACTGAAGGGAATTGCATCGTCCTTGATCACACGCGGTGTTGCAGGACCACCTAACCGGGGAAGATGTAGTAACGTTTTCGAAAGCCCTCTCCATAAAGCCTGTCCCCTTCCTTTCGCCTGGCCCTGCTGGAGAGCTCAGACAATTGCCATGTACTAAACAAGGTCTAGCGGCAGAGAGTAGATCGTCGGTAAAGCAATTGTTCGTCATTCAGGATGGCGAAACGTTCAGGATATATCATGCCGTTATACAGACCCTAGTCCTCCTAGGAAAGGGCTAAGATTTGCCAGCTACCTCTCGCCACGGATCAAGTGCCAATGATAACGCAGCCCGGAATTCATTCTTCCTCACGACACGGCCACGGATGAATTGGCCAGCGATGCGAGGACCTGGAGTTGTAAATTATTCCGCTCAACTCCTATCAAGTGCATAGGTCATGGTTGTTCCAGTTTAACAAGAGCTAGAAGGGATTGATTTGGCGAAAGAGGCTCCCGCTCGGAACTCCATGTTTCACAAAGCCGAAGGAAACGTATTGCTGCATGCCTAGACGACGACGACGACGTTCGGAGCTCGCATGTAGCGCCATTTACAATGGACAAAAGATAACAGCAAGACTGATTGCGAAATTCAAAAAAGCTGCTGGATCTAGGTAAATTAGGTCAAGTACAACAGACTGTCCAGGGTAAATAGATCAGCAAAGCAATACATGTATGTGGTCAATAAATCGTCTGTCAAGGTTGAATGTGGACACCAGTATGGTTCACAAAGGTCGATTCTGTTCAAGGGCATGCACGGCAGCATCCGTCCGCATATGCAGTGCATTCTGTGGAGTCGTGTGAGGGGCAAGACTACTTGTAATGAACCGACAGAACGCACCTCAAGACTGTATTTGCCTTTGCGCCCAGCGGCGTTGACTTCAAGTGGTTTCCCACTTAACACCATGTCAAACTGGACTTTGGCACCTTCTTTGTCGCCGGAACGCGCCAGGAGCCGCCCGTACTCGAAATCTGTGCACGAGCTCAGTTCATCTGACGACGTGAATATAGAAGGAAAGAAAATGCAACCCACGGGCATAGTAGACGATATAATGGTCAAGCTCTATCTTGTGTCCGTTTTCGAACACTTCCCCAAACGCAATCTCAGCCCTGTGTTGAGCTTCCTCAACGGAAACGGACACCCTTTCGTCTGCGTCCAGTTCGGCATCGGGATCCTGAAGGCGGAGCATATCAGCTTCATGAGACAGGCCAAGGCTGCAAAGAGATATGGTCGAGGGTCGACAAAATAATTGGACATACTGGATAGGCTACAAAGCGCCAGCAAACACCCTCCAAGAACCGTGCCAAACACAGATCGTCCCAGTATCCCTCCCTCCCTTCCGCCTTGTTCCTCGCTTTTCTATGATTCTTCTCGGCCGCCTTCTTGTTTTTCTGACCGTTTGGATTCGCGTCTCCATTAACGTAGTTCATCTCTAGCACACCCAATTCTTCAAGTGCTTCATAAACATGAGGGATCATGCGCTCGAACACGACCTGGCGGGGAGCATGAGCAATGGCAGTAAATACGTAAGCGAGCTCGAGTGCTGGTAGGATAAGGCGGTTCTTTTGAGCCAAATACTTGCGCGCCTTGCGAGCGATGAATTTCTGTCGACAGGAACCACCGATTCATTATCGAAATACCAGAGGTCAGCGAGCGTAAAAAACGACCTCGTGTCCTACCTCGAGGGGTATACTCTTCCCGGCGATCCGTTGCCTAAGTCCTGATACTTTCTCCATCAGCTTCGCAGCGCCACCATGGTCACCAACTGTTGCGAGACAAGCCGCTTCTCCATACGTATAAGTTGCTTTGGACCACTGTCCATAGGGTCCGCTGAGCGCATATGTACCCCAAGTAGTGAGATTAGACTTGCCGTGGCTTCGACACGCAGGCGGTACCACCAATCTTTGCTAGCATCAACGTTCCACAGTGCTAAATTGGCGATAGCACTCTCCCACCAGCTGATGTGGTGCATATTACGGTATTGACTTTGCGCTTGCGCCGCTCGAGCATAGTATTCGAGCGACCGCTGAGGCTGCGAACGCGCAAGCGCAAGGCGACCAGCGCCAAAGAGGAAAACCACGCCTGGAACAGTGTCAGTAATTCTGCAAGGGTGCACAGAAGTACTAGATGCACCATTGGGGTATCTCTGCAAATTCCATTCTACGATTCTCCGAGCCATGGGCACATCGATGCCTTCAAAGGTATACGCTGATAGTACAAGATGGAACATAAGTAAGCACATGTCACAAATTGCACGACGGACGCCCTCAGACTCTGTGTGATTTATCAGCGCTGTCCCACAAAGCGATGCAACTTATGACCTGCCTTGAGAGATAACATTTCTCTCACCATGGGCATCCCAGCCACCTGCACGATTCAGCATTCTCAAACCCTCCTTGCGGTCGCCTCGATAGCCGAATAACTCGACAATCGTCAAGAGTCGCCCAGGCATCAAGGACAGAATGAGGTGAGACAAACCGACACCTAGATACACGCCTGAACGAAAATGTATGTCGATCGACGGATCCTCGAGCGATTCATCCGATCCGTCACCACTGGGATGGGCAACAGCATACGCAGCGTCAGCTGCTTCGAGGTATCGCCCAAGTTGTCGATATATTGATATTGTGGTACGCATGTTCAATCTGAAGACCAAGATACCAGATAATCTTAGCACCTAGCCGTTTTCACGCCTGAAACAAAGGAATACTCACACTTCCTTGATGAATGCAAGCCAATCCCCTGAGTACACGATACCAAGCAAACTCTGCCGGCGGTCGCGTTAATGTCTGTGTAGGTAGGAGGGGGCCACAAGAAACCTTTTCATACAAGCTCTCAGCGTACACAAGCTCTGCATGTCTCTCGACCGGTGTCATTTGTGCAATCCATTCCGTACCTGAATTACTCATCCCGGGAACGATATAGCCCGCAAGGCGGCCTGCCAACGATGGCGCGGGTTTACGATGAGCGGAGGCGATGGAGTTGCCATGTCTTGTATGATTTATGGCTGAAAGTAGGTCCTAGCCGCAATGTACATGTTACCGGCCATAACGTATGAGAAGGAGGTCATGCCACATACCTTGTCTTCGAACGACATAAGCCCCTTGACACATTGAATAAGTCCATAACCAGTCGCAAAATACAATCTCTCCCTGAAACGTTGTGTTAACTAGGGGTCAAAGACCTGTTGTGGCGACGCACTTGTTTGGGTCGACAAGATGGCAGTATTCCTCAGACTCGAGCATGCGGGAGTGAAGGAACTCATGGAGTGCCCAGTGAGTGCCCGGAATGTCGTCCAAGGCGTCCCTGGAGTTGTACGTCTTTGAAACGAATGGTGGTGGGCGGTTCATGACTGTTGACGACGGACAACTTGCTGGTGATATTGAGTGCTGTGGTGTGTGTGTCATCCAGGGCCTTCGGACACTTTTGGAGTTGCCGTCCGCACTTTGGCGCCCGAGTTATTGAGTTGGCGCACGCGCGACGTTGAGGCCAACGGCGAGCAGGCTTATAATCATGAGCTGGAAGAGATTCGAATTCGATATTACATACTACTTCGTAGCTGACAGCATCGACATCCTTTCAGTCTTCATCGCCACAAGTACTCCCACCTCTTGTCCATCTTGGTGAGCTTACCATGGCACGCCTCAGTGCACCCCAAGCATGTTCATTCTACATCGTACTCGCGACGCTTCCAGACAATCAATGCGGGGCTGCAATTTCTGTAAATCGCATCCTTATATCTGCCACGCCGCATCCTAGTCAGCCCGCCGCAGCCAACACCGCCCGCGGATCATCGTCGTCGTCGTGTTCGGCGTGTCCTAGTAGTGGCGCTTGTGTTGCTTCGGTTCATATCGTCCTCGCCACACGCCTTGTTTGCACTTTCCTGGTTCCCCAACAAAGATCTCATGATAATGACAACCGTATCAGCACCTCGAGCAGCTCCGCGGAAATCGAGGGCTACTTGATCGGCGCTAATCATACCCAATTATTTGCCCCTGCCTGTCATTGCGGCGCGCCACCGAGACTTGCCCCCTCCAAGTTCTTCCCAAATATTTGGTCTTCCCATAAGGCTGTCCCCACTGAGGAAATATCCCCGTTAGGCTCTTCGAGGAGGATATTCGACGTTCGTGGCGACCTGCCCTCCTCAAGCGAGTTACTAAGTAAAGGCGGCGCGACGCGGCGAAATTGCGTTCTTATTAATGTTAGCTGAGTCACGAGTGCTGTATCATCAATGCACAGGCTCCAAGTAGGTGACGCGTATCTTCGTGGGGCGGGGCGTGTGCTGACTGGGTACTAATAAATCGCCACAGTTCCGTGACCCTGCGATGGGTTTATGACAGAATTGAAATCACCGCGATGGAGACGAGCTATCGCCATCCAGCTACATTGAACTTTGGCTCCCTGCCCCATTTCCATTTCCATAGCTATGGTGGTGCTTTTGATCCCTGTCACACTGGCAGGGAGGAAGAGACTAATGTACGTGTTTCGATTGGTTGTCCACTGCCACAGGTCGCATTTTACTCCCCGCGATTGTCTCGGTTTTCGGTGGGCTTAGAGGGCTTGATGTGCGTCGATGCGTTGGCAATGGTTTTGCTGTGAAATGCAACCGAAGTGAGGCAACCAGAAGTCCGGGTACGGAAGACCGTGATGCTTTAGGCAGCATAGTTCCACCTCGTCCCACATTCCGGCCACTTGTCAATATTCCAATCATGGTGGGCGGCCACCCATCAGAGGAGGCTTAACAGACAGGTCGTCGAATGACATGCCCCAGGTACGTATTGAGTTGGTGACCAATAGAATCATGTCTAATGGTCGTCCTTGAAACCCACATGGTCAATGTTGTACAATCACTTCTCGCAGTAACCCACCCACTGGATGACTTAACTTCCGACGATGGCACTAACTCGCAGGAGATTCCGTAACTTACTCAATATCATTTTTCACGGCGAGCGCAACATATCCGACAGAATGGCACGCATCTGAAAATACTAATGTGGTCTCTTACTTTGTTACCGTCGATTTGTTTGCGTTTTGGTGATTCTACCCTGGTTGCTAGTCTCGAGCCGTTATAGGAGGTTCGGGTGAACACGGGAAGCAGAGTTCTGTAGCGCGGAAAATCCCGACACTAGTAAGCGCCTTCCCAGAACGGCTCGAGACTACCTGGTTGCAGACGAGGCGAAGCTCACCACCACTAGTACTACCTGTCAGAGGTCCACAACACTGAGGCAATAAATCCAATTTTTTAACAGGAGGGATCTATGTTGACAGGCCTGGAGCATAACCAAAAATGACATCCGAACAATGTTTCCGGACTGGGTTTGGAGCGACTGGAGGTCAGGTTCTGCATGACTACTGTTAAAAAAATTTGTGCCCATCCCCGACACAACCTTCTTCCACTTTACGTATGGCGGTAGGTAGAGATAGAATTAGAGCTCACAAGGTAGGCAAGGAAAACAACGCAGCACTGGACATCCCAAGCTTATAGCACGCACGTGCGGGGGACCGGAACCCTCTCACGCAGCCAGCATACTGTACTGATTTGATGGCCCGCATGCACTTGTTCACCAACACACTGGTCGGGGCCTCTCCTAACTTGTTCCTCTGCCTCTCGGAACGGAAGCGAAGTCGTTGCGTCTCGTTTCGCGTTTCGTCTTTGTCCAACGAGCAATCTGGCTCTGCTTACCGTTGGTCGACAAATCACTTCGCATGACTCTGTAAAAGGAACCCTTTAAATGGGTTTTCTCGAGGATGGATCATTATTAGCACTTTGAACTGGCGCTCAATGATTCAGGAACTTCGAGCCACCCTATTAGCGATGCGTATTGCCATATGGTCAACCGTGTAGTTGCACAGGGGCCGTGGCGAAGAAATCCACGCTGTATGTTTATTCTGGTGACCCGAGTAGCACTTGAACGTGGAACTCAGAGAAGGACTGGCGGTCAAAGTTATTTCTGGCAAACGCCAAACGACAAAGTTCATAATGAGCAACAAGGAATTCGAGGGAAGGCCTGGTCCCCCTGCGCGAGAATTGCCAGGCATGTTGATATCACGGTGATTTCGTGGCGTTCCCATGGTCGATCGCTCACTTGAAGGATTGCACAAGTCGGTGCGAGACACACATCTGGGGAATGTCAAAGTCGGATCGGGCTGTGACCGACATGCTCATGTTTCTGCCAAGGTACGCATTTAGTGTGAAAAAGGGTATAGTTACACGAAATGCGGGTATCTTCAACCTCTAGGAGATATACAGTATTGCGATGCTTGCTGTCTACGACGGAAGGAATCAATCCGTATGCACGTTCTTGTCTTCTTGGTGTGTTTGGGCATTCACAGCGCTGAGATAGGTATCTATCGAACACGATGAGAAAGGGGTTTCTAAACTTCCGGGCCACCTACTCCAAAACAAGCTCACAACACTAACGACCCCAAAACGGAGATGATGAGGCACGATGGCAAAGTTTATAATCTGCGTCGGAATGAAGACGCCCCTGAAAACTTGGAATAAAACAGAGGTGAAATAGTGACTGCCTCCCTCACCAGTTACGGATAAGTGTTGATTGGTAGTTCTGGGGACAACATGAGCGATACCAGGTGGGTAGAGGTATACCGTACTGTTGCTTACCTCACTGATGCGTTCCACCGCACCAGATGTACCTTTACCTTCCAGGATACTCATTGTACCAAAGAAAAATCCCACGGCAACTGTGGAAGGTGAGTACGTGCAACAATGTGATTGTAATGGACGTACCCGGAGTCAGCAGAGCTTGATCAAGCCACACCTGATCCCGTATCCATTAGCTTCATGAAACAATACGATAGTAAGCAAGGCGCACGCGATATATCACACCCTTCGTCGGGCTTGCAAACTTGATACGGTTGAGAAGTTGGAACCATTTTGTGATTGCAGGGCCAAAGAGAGCACCTTTGAGCATTTCGGGATCAATAATCTTCATCAAACGCAGTACACCCACCTCCATAGAAGGTCAATCGTGCAGTCCGCATGAACTAAGTTGGTTGTTCGCGTCAAGCTCATCCGAGTCGCGGTGTATCATAACGCACATCATGTTTTTTCCCCTGACGTTCGATGGCTTGCTGCGCAATTATATCACCTGCACCAAATAGAAAAGCTGCAGTTGCGGACTGCGTGATCATAGGGCGTTGAATCAAGGCTGCACTACAATATGATCGTGAGCAAACAGAGAACGGGTAGTGGAAACCTTTGACGAACTTGTAAATCCGAAAGAAAGAGGTCATTATAGTAGAGAACTTTCCAGCCAACAAAGCCTTACAAGCAGCAATTCGGACAATTCTCTGCTGACTCAATGCTGGCTGTTGAACGTTGAACGTTCGAGTGGAGATTGGAGGTCGGCGCTCAACGCGACATGAAACACGGGAAGATGATAACGTAATCATTTCCCAACTCCAGTGTGCCACGAAGAACACTATCAAATGAAATAATTCCAAAGAAATCCGAATTTTATCTTGCGAGACTCGTTATAAAAAAGACTAGCCAGAGCCTACCGGCTTATGACCTGATATCTAGCCTGTGCCCCAGCCGGCTACGACGCAACGTGCCAGACTGCTCAGCGTAGCAACAAACTTACCAGCAGAAGCTCGGACCGTGAGCTCGTGTTGGGTGAGTGCACTCGTTTCTGATGTATATGACGGTCGACATTGATGGTGTTGCCGCTGTAGACAAGGATGAGCGCCCAGCGATTCCGGTGCATTCGTGTTGGGTTCGCGAACCTGATCGTCAGCCGTCGTTTGCCAGCATTTGCTGCCCCGCTGGAAGAAGTTTGGACAGTTCATGGCTATGGCCCCCAAATTCTGTCGTGCTTCGCCATCCTCGACTAATATCGCGTCAGCACCCGTAACGTCGACAGAGTCTTTGCCTGCGGACGAACAGTATGAGACTGCCTCTGAGAGTATGACGACCGATATTGAGGAAGAAACGTGGATGGTATGATTGATGTGCCGTTGACCAGTCCGTGGAAATGACAATGCGACTGGTTCTGTGTTTCGTGTCAACGTGATCAACCACGCAGAGGGTGTGAAGCTCTCAATGCAAGTGTCGAGTATCCCCGAACACCAAGACACCGACACGCATGTTCCCTCCCCAACGAACAGGTTGGATGTGGATACGAGAAACAAGGAAAATTATCGCCTCGTTACGAGATCGAATCATGCATTCCACAGTTCTGGTGAGTTTGTCTCACTGAAAGTGTACAAGACGCTGAACGGGGTGGCTAGTGACGCTTCCTCTGTGGTCCCCGACACGCGTCGAATTCGGGGCGGTTGGATACCATTCCAAGCCCAAGGGCGAGTTTATCACGTTGTTCAATGCGATCGACCCTCTCCAGAGCTGCGAGGAGCGACTCCGTCGCTCGCCGTCCATGTATGGATATGGCAAGTTTGAGGTACAAAAGCGGGAGGAGGGGAAGCGGAGCGTGGCACAGCGTGGTCTCGATGCCATTTCCGTGTTTTTAACGTTCAGAACGCGAGGCGATCGGTCACATCCGTACGTGTTCGTGTCTTGGCAATCATGCTAGTATTAACGAGGTGTGTCAACTAGGGAACGGATCGCACGTCAATATCCATTTCCGCTCTTGCAAGGATAGCTGCCGGCGCATTTGTGCGTGGAATAGACGGTGCACTGGTACATGGATTGTTTGGAAGCACTCATGACGTGGTTTAAGCAGCACGTGTTCATGTGGCCTCGATGTCGGACTCGGGCGACACAGCGGACAAGTTGAAATCGAGGCGCCAGGCATCGTGGATAATGATTGTCACCGAGTCTCGGGTCTAAATGTATGGCTGAGCAAGCGTTCCCATTATTGCCCGCCCGCTCCACGGTATACATACCCCACTAGATGGACCTTCAAGCGTGGAGAGAGCCTTGACCCTACTGCTTTTCCTGACCTGCAAATACATTAAATTGTGCCCGACCATCGAAATGATCATCCGAGACAAACACCGCCCAATCCGGTGCATCCAGGGCGCTAACCACTGCGGAGGAGGAACACGTCTCAAGCCCGACAAACGATTGCACATCGCGTCACTCACCCAGAATCATCCTCTTTTTGAATCTCATGGCCCGGCGCATCACTTTCAAAATGAGGACCCTGTCGGTCTCGCACTGGACGCAGAGCATCCAAGTTCGCTCCACCTTGTATTTACATTCTCCATCACGGCCCTGGGATCGCAAAAGGCGCCTTCCCCGACGAACTTCAGCTGGACCCGACCACAGCTGTCGGATCGAGATATCGAATGCGTTTGTGAACGGGTGAGCACTGGTCCATTTTATCTCGTCAGGAAGGGATTCGTAGCCTATTCATTTCTTTAT
>JBBPNE010000654.1:0-15512 GCA_038090735.1 Xerocomellus amylosporus | reverse complement strand
TGCCTTAGGTCTCGTTGAGGTAGAGAGACCGGTAAGGTAGGTTATCGCTGAATCGTCCTGGGCCTTGGTTCATATAAGATTGTTGATACCCGGTTCCGGCTTCACTCCGGCGAGGCAAGCCTTGCGTTCGAAAAGAAGTTGGTGGCACACCCATGAGGCAGTGTTTTTTCTCACAGACAAGGGAACCGATTGGTCCGCAACGCTCGCACATTGTTCTACCGAGACCAGGCTGTTCAATTGCTGTATATCCCTTCCACATGAGAGAGATGACGACCCTACTCGTTCAACAGGATAGATGCTCTCCAAAAAACCGGAAAAAAACCAAGTCCCGGTCAGCCGGTGGCCCGTCTATTATCTGGGTTTACTCTGAAGAACTCCCTTCCTCACGAGCGTCGCTTTGTTGCACTCTATGCAGAGGCTGTTTATGAGGTATTGGAGTCGTCTCCGTGCCGAGGTATCAGATCAATATAACGCATATGTCAACGAAAGCGCAAGAAGTTATCGCGTGCAGTCAGACTCCTCGGGTCCTTCTACTATGAATGGTGACTGGCGTATTCGTGTTTCTCATGAATGCCCCGTGAGCTGGCTTTGTCTTCGGACGAATCCCCAGTAGTTTCAACTCAACGTGAACGCGGTTTTGCTAATCTCGACCCTATCTTCAAGTTCTGCTGCGGAATACCCGCCCTGCAAACGAGGTTGTATGAAACCGATATCTCAGTATGGACACACACGGCCACGGATTTTGTTCGCCGGATGCACTTGTATCCTAGCAAATCCGTCTCTCGATAACGATCTCATCATCGGCAAACGATGGCCTGGATTCGAGTTCGTCGATCAGTCCCTCGTCGAGCCTACGGACAACGCCCAAAATGCCGGGGTCTCGGACTCCGCAAAAAGGTAGCAGCTCACCGCGAGAACCGTTCACTGGCATTCCAGGCCCGTTCGCTGATCCTGGCATGTACGCGCTGTGTGGCGGCATCGGTACCCGCTGGTCCCATCCCGTCCGCATCGACAGGCCTTTCGTTTTCAGGTTACTTGACGTACAGGATCGTCGTTCTCCTTCCAGACAGCGACGTAACGTGACCACGATCGACTGATCTAAACCTTACAGCTTTCACCGCATATGAACTGCCGACGAAGAAACGGATGAACCGGTCAACCCGAAGATGCTTCTCCGCGAGCGCGGAAAGAGATGCAATTTCGTCTCGTCAGTCGTCAAAGTAGACAACGCTGGACCAGACGCCGGGACGGACATATCAGCTTTCAAAAGGTTCAAAGTTGTATCACATATTCGACTTGTACACTGTAATTACAACAATTTTGCAATGGCGTATAATACCATAGAATGGAATGTGACAGCTTACAGACGCTGGGGATATGATTATTTTACCGCGACAATACTCTTCAGTGAGGTAGAGCGTAGATTGTTCGGTGAAACCTAAATAAAAAAAAGTAGATCGACTAGTTAAAACTGCACAGGGGATACTGGGGACGATATGCTTGCGCTCCGCTCCGGAAGTTGAACCTCGTACCACACACCCACTTTCGTCAACATGTCCTGCTCAACCGGTGACCCATCCCCCTTGCTATTGCACTCTGGTTTTACCCACAGAGTCGTCAAATTCGACATGTCCAGAAAAAGCGGCCGCCTAAAAAGCTTCTCGTTCCTCGCAAGCATCACTTTACTGCAATCGATGCAGCGATCGTTGACGAGGTGTTGCAGTCGCGTCTGTGCTACCACCACTTCGGTCCCTGCTGCCTTGCCTGTTGCGTCTGAGGGCCAGTATGCAACATCAACGTCATTCTTGGCGAGCGTCCCGCCTACTGCGTCTTTCCACCATTTCTCCGCAATGTGTTGATCCATGGCTCCGACGACCACGACGATCTGTGGTGAAAGGTCACCACCGTAGGTGAAATTGAAATGTTCCCATTGGAATTTGACGGCGCTAGACTCTGCCTCTTCCATTCTTACACAGAAGATAAGGAGATCCGCGCCGCGTTTGACGATCGCGACCTTCCTAGTCTCTTCGTCCGTGGGTTGTGGTGAGACCTGGTAGACGCGATATAGACGCTCAGGTGTACATTTAATGCCATCTTCAAATGGAAGTTTGCTCCGTGAATTGTCGTTTGATACCGATACGGGTCTGCGGAAGCTAAGCGGATTGAGAGAAAAGGAGAGTGCGACAGGACTTTGGAAGGAGATGGAGCGTGTCCTGGTCACGCGACCGCCGGGCCGATCTCGGGACGTTTCGCACATGATGATGGTGGCGAGACGCCCGCTGTAGCTGGCCCTCGGAGACAACATGGCACGGATATCTGAGTACGCGGATTCGATCCAGCTGCGCTCAGCTGGATTCCATTGCTGAGTACGACACGTGCTGGTGATCATTTTGATCACGGCTGCCTTGGATTCCTCCCGTCGTTCCTTTAAGATAGCGTTTTCCATGGAAGAGTCGAGGGTCGTCACGCAAGCGTGACTGTCGAAATGCATTTTCAGTGAGGAGAACTGGGGCTCGTTATTGTACCACCACGTCTCCATGTTACCCTCTTGGTTCTCGAGTCCAGTGATCACGATGGCGATGGGGACTTTCTTTCTGCAGATCGCGGAATAGAAGATGTGGTAGTTCGTGAGCAGTGCGGATC
This sequence comes from Xerocomellus amylosporus, assembly GCA_038090735.1. Lineage (NCBI taxonomy): Eukaryota > Fungi > Basidiomycota > Agaricomycetes > Boletales > Boletaceae > Xerocomellus > Xerocomellus amylosporus. The sequence goes on along the minus strand of JBBPNE010000654.1, from coordinate 12,869 downwards.
TGACGCGCGTCCCACGCACGCAGTATACGAGCAAGTCGACGCCGTTGTTCTTGGCGAGTTCGTGGAGAAGTTGTTTGAGGTATACTTCTGCTTTCTCGGCGGGGACGGAGCCTTGGGTACCCTCGTCTAACCCTGCCGTGTCCCATATAGCAAAGCGCTGATCGCCTACGTCCAATAGGTGTCGTTTGTACTCCAGCGTACATCCGAGGGCACCGCTGGAGGTTTCGCAGACCTTTTCCCCTGCGATGAGATTGATCAGGGAGCTTTTTCCCACCCCGCTCTCTCCAAAGATGACAAGATTTTTGGTCTCCTGCTCCGCTCAGTCGAGGATTGCAATCCGCGCAAACAGCAAAACCCACCCGAGATGGCTCCAAGTTGGTGCGCTCGTCTTCGCAGATGGTTTGCTGACAAACGGTGTTACTTCGCGACGGATAATCGAGGGAGAGACCGTACCTTTCTGAGTTTTACCATGACACGGTTGAACTTTGAGGTATGTTCAAAAGTCACAGTCGCGTTCTGGCTAGCTTGGTTGGTGACAGAGCAAGTTGACAATATTTTAGTACCTGGCACTGGAAACGAATGGCAGTCTATATCCCCTCCGGTCTCCACGTAAATGCTTTCCGCAAGACCTCAAGGTTCGGGCGTGTTGGGACCCTGTCGATTTCTTTTGACGTTCATCAAGAGTTTGATGTTCTCCTAATTAGAGCCGTTTACGGCACTTTCCCATTCGTTGCTCGACACAGGTACTTACGTGCGAATACTGCGTGTTCAGGGATCCTGGCTCATATCAAGCAGCAGCATCGCTTCTCGAATACTGAAGACGTCACTGATGGCGATGCGGCCGACTCACCCATTCAACGTGTTCCTCCCAAACTCTTATCGATTGGGTGGTATTTTGATGGCGGTGTTCTGTGGCGTGTTCGATGGCATCGTTTTATACTTTTCTGGAGTCTTGCGGCGTCAAACAGGTGGGTAGCCGCCCATATGGGCGCGCCTTTCTGCTCGCAACTATCTGAGTCTTACTGTTCCCTCCACCGGGCGTTCCCTAACCATCGTGCCGTTGCCTGCCCATATGCTCCTATAAATGTAATTGAAACGGGCTTTCACATTTCCATCAGACTTGCGCCTCTCTGACGCTCTACGAACTTGAGGGATTCAATGGTGAGCTAAATAACCCTAGGCCTGCCAAGGGTCATCATTCCGTCTCATTTAACTCCGATCGTCCGAATCAGATGCGTCGAGAAATCCGCCAAGTGGATAACCCTCCATCTTATGACGCTCAGCGACATTACTCTCCCAACGTGCTCATTGTCGGTGAGACGGGTGTGGGGAAAAGCTCTGTCGTCAACCTGATCGCTGGGGAACGACTCGCCACAGTCCACTCTGGGGCAGGTGCCTGCACGATGCAAGCCACCTCATACGACATCATTCTCCCAGACAACCAAGGACTCAGCCATCACATCCGTTTATTCGATACAGTCGGCCTAAACGAGCCGCAGTTCAGAAAGACCGACTACCTCACGGCGATCGAGAAAGCGAACACGCTCATCTGTCAACTCCAGCGTACGGGCGGCATTCGCCTCCTCCTGTTTTGTATCCGTGGCGGCAGGATCACCGCGGTGGTGCAGAACAATTATCGTTTGTTCTGCGATATCCTGTGTCAGAACGAGGTCCCGGTCGCATTCGTCATCACGGGTTTGGAAAATGAGGTGTCGATGGAAGAGTGGTGGGAGCGTAATGTGTCGTCGTTTGAAGCGTATCGTCTTTCGTGCGCTTCGCACGCATGCGTCACTGCAATCCGCGGATTCAACAATTGTTACGCGAAGAGGTACCACGAATCCCGGACGACTGTACGGGCCATGCTCTTGGCGCATGTGACTGCGGGTGGCAGGTCGTGGCAGCCCGAACGGACGGGGTGGTTCATCCACCTGTCGGGCAAGCTGTTGAGGTGGCTAAGCCAGATCAGGGGCCGCCGTCAGGCGTTGACGGTGGAGGAGCTGGCTCGCCACCTCCAAGCGAAGTGCAAGTTTTCCCAATCGGAGGCGGTGTACCTGGCGGCTAAGATATGGACCAAGCGGCAGGAAAACGCGGGTCCCGAATTCGTGAAATCGGATGACAACTCTTCGACCTCTTCGATTGATTTGTAAAGGCGCATGGCATCATCATTGTATTACTCCTAATGTTCTTATGTCTCTGTATTGTTATTGGCACCGCGTAAGGTTACTGTAGTGTACACATACGATAAGGTATTACCATTCTCTGACAGACATGGATCGTCGACGCGCCCTGTATGGAACTCCTGTGTGCGGAGATTAAGGTTCGTGGGCGCTGGGCGCTTCGTCAACTCCAAGGCAGGACACGGTGCCTATGCATCACCAAGTGCTGTTCGCAAGGGAAAATGATGATACCCCAAACCCTCTCACACCTACGCATGATCCCTAGGTCGCCAGCCTAGTCAAAAGCCCCAGCCCTCAGGCTTTCAGACCTCAACCTCAATGACCCTATACGCCATTGCCCGAGAAAAGATGCGCTCCCTGGCAAAGACTGGATTGATTCCCGTAAGCAGCACATTTCTCCGTAAAGTCCTTCAAGCTGATTTAGTCAGGGTATCAAGGCACCCACTATACGTCACGATCCACCGCCCGTATACGACTCACAGCCCTGTAATGTCATCATATTCGGAGAGACGGGGGCGGGCAAAAGTTCTGTGGTCAACTTGATTGCAGGGGACAAACTCGCCGAAACGTCGCCCGATGCAGGTGCCTGCACATTCACCTCCAATCCTTATCACGTCGTTCTTCAAAGTCACCGGCCGTTCTGTATATGGGATACGATCGGCCTGAACGAACCGGAGATATCGCATGATAACTACCTTCGTGCCGTCAAGCAGGCGTATAAGCTGATCAAGGAGCTCGAACGTTCGGGAGGGGTTCACCTCCTCTTGCTATGCATGCGTGGCAGGATCACAAAGTCCGTGCAGCAGAACTACAGGTTGTTCGTCAATGTGCTCTGCGAAAAGAAGGTACCTCTCTGTATCGTCGTTACCAACTTGGAGAATGAGCCGTGCATGGAAGGATGGTGGACCGCCAACGAAGGGGTGTTTGAGAAATATGGCATATCCACAGACGGACACGCATGCATCACTGCTAGCCCTGGGGTCGAGAACATCTTCCTTGGCAGATACGAGGAGTCGAAAGAGAGCATGCATAGACTTCTCCTGGATCCGGGATTGAATCTGTCCAGCGAAGGGTGGAGCAAGGAGATGCGAACATGGTTAACCGACCTGTTGGGGAAAATGGCGAAGATGCTCCCTCCACGGCACCGTCACCCGATCAACCAGGAACTAACGAAGAAACTGGTCAACGAGTGCAAATTTTCAAGGAGAGAAGCAATTGCTATCGCGACGTCCATCGAAGCCATTCGTGAACAGATTTCTGGTAGCGATGAAGGTCCGGTATAGCGTTTCGGATAAGCAACAAGGTTGTTGATCAACTCCAGAATAAATCTATCATCCGACTGGCAGTGCCGGTACAGTACTCTAGTATTTCATAATGCGTGGTGTTGGTCTCCTTCCTTCTTATGCATTGTCAAGCTGGTATCGTCGTACAATGTAGGGTTGATGACCATGCAATAGGTGCCAAGCTTGGAGTGAAAGTTTTGCACAAGATCAACTCGAATCACTACCACAACTGGCGCTCGCTCACTACGGTCTACTACTACCGCTTGTTCACCGGCTCAGAGTCAAATGCGCATGTAGTACCACCGTCGCTCGCCCTATCGCTCATGCATGCGCCCCAGTGAAAACTGGGTATGGTCTGGTAGATTAGTAAATGTGAAACGCTCGATGGACAGAAAATTGGAAACCTCGGAGGCAAACGAGAGTCTAGGAGGTCGTGCAATGTCCGAGCCGGGAGTCGGACATCGACGACAAGCACCGAGACTAACAAAAGAACACAAATAATGCCAAATAGAAACTATGACCAGCTGACGTCGTAATAGATTGAGTCATTGACGTTGACCCTAAACCACCCTCTGTGAGTGCTGGGAGGGGTAACTGAACCGCGTCGAATCTGACAAGCAGTCACAGAGTCGGGGGCAACAATGAATACACTTCTGTCGTCACTGACGGGTGGTGACCGCAGCGTCTCCAGCAAGCATCTGGTCCAGCAAGCACAGGCTCAAATTGACGAAGAAATTATTACTCGCTACCTGCCTGTCTGTGCTCTTCGCACGAAGCGAAATGCACTTTCATCCATATCCCGCCTTCCGGATGAGGTGCTCGCAACCGTGTTCGTCTTCTACGCTCGCCAGTACAACATCTCCGAGTGGGACAAGGGTGAGACACTCCGAACTCCTCCCATGCAAGTCCCTCTCTGGGTGAGGGTCTCTTATGTCTGCCGTCGCTGGCGCATGGTCGCGCTCGGTTGTCCGGCCCTATGGACATACGTTTTCTTTGTCTCGCGGTCATGGATGACCGTGTTGCTCCAACGATCGCAGATGGCTCCATTGCGAGTTAGGGTTGACCTGGTGCCACCATACGGAATACCATACGGAAGTCATCGATCGCTAAAAGCGTTACCGATGTTGGAGATGCTTTTTGAGCACCTTCCGCGTGTGGAAGAGCTTCATATCCGAGGTGTTCTCGCAGATGTGGTGCCCAATATCATCTCCAAGCTCATCGTTCCAGCACCTCTGTTGCAATCACTTCAGATTACTACCTCATCCAACAAGCGGTCTCTCGCGTCCTTGGATGGCTCTCCACCCACCCTTCCTGTCGTTTTTAGTCGCACGACCCCCAAGCTTCGATCGTTGGACCTCTCGAGGCTCGACATTGCGTGGAATAGTCTCACACTGACAGGGATGACAAGTTTAAGGCTCTCGAACGTGCCTCGCCTTCACACCATGCAGCAGCTCTCTCCTATCCTGTCTCAGAACCCTCACCTGACGGAGTTGGAGCTGGAGAATATTTTTCCACGGTCATCCTCACCCTTTCAAGATCCCCTCGCGGAAAAAATTACGCTACCTTGTCTCTCAAGGTTGTCCATCATGGCAACAATTCCGGACACAGTTCACTTCTTGTCCTATGTCCACGTTCCCCTCAGCACTGAGATCCGCCTGAAATGCGTTTTTGAAGGGCATGACAACCTATCCCAACTCCTTTCATACGTCCAGAAGAGATTTAGCCCTCATGAAGATGAGAGAGAAGGATCTAGGCCTGAACAACCTGTTCGTTCCATGAACATTGATAGTGCACCACCTTGGACGTTCTTTGTCACTTGCAGCACTTCGAAAGGCGGGTACAATTACCGTGCTCTTAGTCGCGGGGAAAATTTTCTTCATACACGTTGCTCACCGCATAATTACGATTGGGACCGGGGCATCCCTCTGAAAATCGATCTGACAGACAACCACTCGACCGCGCTGACTGAGACAGTGATGGTCAATATCCTTCAGCACCTCCCTTTGGCGCACCTCCAAAGTATTGCCGTCCACATTCCATATGACGTTGAGATATCGCGTATTTTTTGGAGGAACCTCTTCGACCTCGCTCGAGAACTTCGATTTATCAAGCTCAAATACACTATGTTGCGCGGTTTCGTTACAACGCTTGCGCCAGGTCATCGCGGATGGAGAGAGCAGAACCATATACTCACGGCACGCGCCTTGGAGGAGATAGAGCTCGAACAAATCTCGTTCGCTTCCGTATGCGTCGCTGACGAAGAAAGCGGAATTGACACGTGCGACCCTGCACTCCAATGCCTTTGCGATGCTCTCGCCCGCCGGAGAGATGCAGGGTATCCGTTGAGGAGGATTAAGATTTCGGATAGCTGGGGTATTGGGACCGCTGAAGAGGTGGATGAACTGCGGGGGGTTGTACGGAATCGACAACCACGACTTTGCAGAGTATGAAGCTTGATGTTGGTGATTTAAGAGGGCCAGTCAAGTGGGAAACCATCGTATGTGGTTAAGCTCCGAGGAGGATCCCTTTTGTTCTCAACACCTTGTGTCTTACTAGCACTAAAAGAAAGCCCGAGGCACTGCGGCGGTATTTTTATATTATGCTATTTCTATTCAAATCACGGAAAGATTGGGGGGTTCGAGGGTTCTTGCCACCAAGTCAAGTGATCGTTAGGCTGACGAGAGATGTGCGAGGTGCGTTGTAGGCGGCAGGCACCGCCGCTCCGTCCCGGGTCGAGTCTGTGGTGTCGGACGCCCTGTGATTGAGAGGCAGAAGTTGCTTATCTCGAAAAAGCAGTGAAAGAAGCCTGTGCGAGTGCCTATGCTGGTGAGTGAACGCTTCGCAAACGCTGTGTCTAAACCATGTGCGATTAGCTGCGTCAGAAACGGTACGAAAATGACTTTGCATGCAGCCGAGGGCTTCCATTGATCACACTGCCCCTAACTGACGTTTTCCACCCTCATGATCTTCCTATTGGCGATGGTCCTGTACCTTGACGTGCAAGCACGGGCTCAAGCTGAGATTGATTCTGTCACCGGCGAAGGACTCTAGAGGCTCCTTCATTGGGAAGATCGATCCTCGCTTCCGTACATCGAAGCTGTACTCAAAGCAACGTTGAGATGGCATCCAACTGTGCCCCCGGGTAAGTGGACTATGTCGCACTTGTAGGGTGCCAGAGAATTCTGATTGTTCCAAGGCATCCCGCACGCAACTGTGGACGAAGACATTTAGGAAGGATACCATATCCCCAAGCATGCATGATCTCTCATTGGGCCAAGGGCATCATTCACTCTCTTTGCGACAGTGGTGCTAAATGCCTGGTACGTCCCCTGACGCGCTGACCCTACTCCAGGACACCCGATCAAGTTCCCCGAACCATAAAATTTACTACCCGAGCGTTTTCTACAAGGGAAAAGCGCCTCCGTCGACCAACTCTCGTTTGCGTTCGGGATTCGGTCGACGCCTCTGACCCGCGACTTGCGTTTCACCGTCTCCCTCCGATCAGGGGTGCTGATCCTGCCGGATGCGTAGCGTAGGAAGGCACGTCGAGTCGCGGACGCGTCCCTCTGGATCTCGATCGTCTCCTTGCTCGCAGTTTTTCGCCTCGAAGCGCTGCCTTCGTGGGAGCCGGGCCCGGACGGCGTCAATGTGAAATGGACCCAAAGCGTCACCACGTGCGTCCAATCTTCACCCTTGTGTTGGGTGTTGGTTCTGACATGCCCGTCGGTCTTTTTCTTTTTCGTCCTGAAGATGTGCCGTGCGTGATCAAATCACGGCACGCAACCTGAGCCCAGAAAAGCTTGCCCACCTGATCGGGGTACTCAAACGCTGGCCCGGCCGGACTGTACGTTGTCGGCTTGTTATGATCATACACGCCTTGTGGCGAGCGATTTGGGGGAATGTCCGCTTGCGGTTACGAACGTTCTTGCAATAAATCGTCGTTCGATTCAGTTCAGATAAATTCAAAGTCCAATTGTACTAATCGCGAGTGAAATAATATACTATACACGCTGAATCATGAAAGTTTAAAGAGCGAGCTACCAAGACTCTAGCGACGAACTTCCAAATAAACCGCCGAAATTCAAGATCCCCAGAAAAACTATGACCTACGGCTTAACGATCCTGAAGGTCGTTCAGTAGGCGAAGGATGTTAATGACTAAGTGCAGAGGTGTGAGTTGGATAGACATCTGAAAGGTTCTGTTGAACTTACAAAGGTTGACAAAACTACAAAATAGCAATTAGTCAGCTGCCATGCACCAAGATGGAATCGGACGTACTCGAGGTAAAGACTGATAGCACCCAAGATAAATTCGTCGGGGGACAAGCGTTTCGTGATGATGTATGTGTCATAGACAATGTAGCCGCTAAAGATCAAGCAGCCTCCGATTGCGTAAATGAGGTCCATCGTCTTTCCAAACGGAATGAACAAGTTGACGAGCCCAACCATTACTGCGGAATCAATGTCAGATTTTAAGAGCGCGTGGTTATCAGAAGCGTACCCAAAGCCATGAGGGCACCGAACAGCCAAGGTCCAAGACCAGAGAAATCATACTGCAAGCAATCGTTGGATATAATTGTACTAATTAAAGGAGAAACACCGACCTTTGATTGAAGTGTGAAAAGTGTCAAACCGAGGAAGACCCCTAAGGTGATCAGGCTGCAAGTAATTAATAAACCTGACAAGCGAGAAATGATGCAAGGCGTACAGAGCTTGCAGTACGATAACGTTGTCGAAGGACGCGGTGAGTACCCCTAAAGTGAATGCTTCCATTGCGGTGAATGTGGACAGCAACACTAAGTTGAGAGGGTGGCTATGACGCTTCCAGAAGAGAAGACCGAGATTGACGAGAGTACCAAAGAGAGGGAGGTAAATAGACCACGTGCTGAACGGAAATCAGTTATACAGCAAGCACACAGCATCGAACTTGCTGAACGTACTGCTCCTGAACCCACACGATGGCCGACGGGGACTGGGAAAGACCGCCAGCGACCAAGCACGTAGCAAGCTATTCACAAGATTAGAGTCGCACGGAGGAACTTGAGGGTAGCTTACAATTTGGCAGACTGCGGAGGATATAAGTTGAGCGAAGTTGTAAGGACTAACGATGAGTGTGCTCACATAGGATGGTGTATACTTTCCGGACGAAAGCACTCCGAACTTCGGCGGAACTCTCAGAAACAGTAACACCGTACTGCAATCATATAGAAGTGAGTATACGGTGGATGTCTTCGGATGCTTCCATACCTTGAAGTCATCTGGGATATCACCCTGTTCGGGTTGATCGTAGAATCCACCCCCTGGAGACCTGGCGCGACCGAGCAATGGCTCAGCAGCGTCAAATCCTGGGTCAATCAAAGGCTTGCTAGCCGACCCAGTAGCCTGGTAAGCCGGAGGAGGAACTGGATTATGGCTTGAGCTCATTTGTGGAAGTGATAAGCGGCCGTAGACAACGTCAGCGTCGACTTTTCGTATGACTTATATCCAGCGTAGGAACGGCTGAATCAGCAGTTACAGTGGCTGTGCATATTCGAGATGGCTTGTTTTGGGTCTCACTGCCCCTGACCTCGCACCGTTACATGATACAAATGAAAATAGACAGACACATGAAGCCACGCCAATGTCAAGTCCAATTGAATACTTCCGTCCGAGTCCTACGTCCAGCTTCGCCTCAGGGATCGCCCATGGCTGTTGGCCGTTTCTCCGCTTTGGCTGGCGGTTTCTGCGTGGGCATCGTATCGGACGTAGAGCTGGCAGAGTTTGAACCATTCGCCGAGCCAACTCCGGAATCGCCTTGGCTGTAATCTGGTCCTTCCAGGAACCGCCTGTCCGCCACTCTCTCCGTCTCCATCCCGGCTCGCTGTGCTCTGTCTGACACCCTTTTGACGACGGATCGCCCAGATCCCTCCGTGTCGTCCTTGTGTAGACGCTCGCGATCTCGGTTGGCCGTCCGTTGATTACGATCCAGGTGGTGGAATATGTGGCTCTCGTTGCTGAGATCGTTTCCGTCCTGAAGGACCGCGAGGTCTGGGCGAGGAGGTAAGGCGTGGGCCATGTGCATCATCGTGATCGCAGCAAGAAGGGCAAGGGTACGCATGGCGATGATAGAGGCAGAGAGGTAGGTCAAATGATAGAGAGACGTAAAATGTGACTCTAGAACGACATCCCGCCTCGCTGATTTATATGTAGGCTAGTGGCGGCTGACAGTCACGCCGACCTCTGAGGCTGACAGCTTCAATCTGACCTTGGTCCAGTGCTCTCGTTAGACTCTTGGACACGACGATACATACATTGAACTCAGTGGTACGATTTCGTCCAGCGATTCTGGTTCTCGCGGCCGCTGACTCCAACGACGTGGTAAGTTATGACCTCCTATAACTCTCATTCCCCAAAAACACGTTTCGATATAATACATGTTGTCGCCGGTGATTTCGATTCTCCCTGACCCCGACGACGTAAAAGATACAATGGCCCCCCTATGAGTCTGACTACATTTTCGTTCGCATAGCCATCCAAGTTGATCTGCTCATATCCTTCACCGGCATCATCATGATCCGACACAACTCCCATCAATTCCGTTCATTGCCCAACGGACTAGAACGTTCTCGATGACGCCGAGCCTCGTCGTGTCGTTCACAGTGCACATACAGCATCACGATCAGACTCACCGCAGGGCGCACGTGCCAGTGCCCACACGTTCTGTTTCGAACCCGAGTCATCGACTTCCTATCCCCATCTGGCTACAGCTCGACATCGCTCGACTCGGACGCGTTTTGATGACGTGGTGCAGTGCACAAGGGAACTGCGTGCACCGATAGGGGGCCCCAGAGAGATCAGCCATCATAATATTCATATTACAGGGGCTATTTAACCCGCGCACTTGGACTCTCCCGTAGTAATCACCGAGTTCGACGCGCGCCGCCGGATTCGCAGACACGTTGTGCACGCTCGGACTCGGACACTACCATGTACGCGGACCTGCGCCTTATGACCGATACTCCTACTTACAACCTATACAACTCGGAGATGCGGGTGTCGACGATCACGATATCACCGAACCTGCCGTGTCAATGATGTACGCATTCTTGAAATTGAACGCGGGGACGGGCCTTTTGACGTTGCCCTACTCCTTTTCGAGTCTAGTCCACACCGAGAAATCATCGAACACTGCTGCCTTGCACGTCATCCATCACCATTCGGTACAATTTGAATTTCCAAGTCGTGATCCATATGTGTTGTGGGTATGGGATATCCTCCACATGTGCTATTCTAACGTACAAACTCACCCACCGAGTCGTCATGATCGCGTTCGCAGGCGGCGTGATGCCACCTCGATCGCAGCAGATCGCCGTGCGCTCGTTCGTCTACGCGGACAGCAACGCCTGAGCAGGCAACCCCAGCTCACGACAAATCCTCTCCATATGTTCACGTTCCTTGTCCGACGCGTTATCGCCAAACGCCGCATCCATTTCCTCCAACGTCTGCGCACCCAGTCCGCGTGAGCGAAAAACGTACAAAAAAATACAACGACCCAGAAACGGCGTCGACACTCACCCTTCCCTTTGTTTCCGGATAGAACAGCACTACAAGCGAGGGGGGAAACAGTCGTGAGTCGCCCTCGCACATCCAACAGGTGCGTCGACTTACGCGTCGTAAAGAAAGCCAAGACGGCAAATCCTGCAAAGAAAAAGTAGGTCCCTCCAGATGGAATTTGGGTCAACATTTTCGGGGAGACCAAGCCAATAACACTGTCCCGACGACGACCAGAGTTCAGATATCGATATCAATCGGTGCGTGCATCGAAGAGAACGTACAAGTTGGACATCCATGTGGCAGAGGTCGTGATTGAGATTCCGGTCGATCTCAGATGTAAAGGGAAGATTTCACTCGGAATGACTGTTTCCCCGCAAAAAAAAAGATCAGTCCAGACAAAATCCGTCATAGTAAACCATTGCATACCCCAACCGATCGGAGCCCACGAATACGAAAAGTTCACGTCATAGAGGAATACGAATGCTGGATCGCCAGATGCATCCGTTTCAGTTTCGGTCTACCAAAGTCACAAAATAAGAGGTGGGACGTGCCTATGGCGGCGCGTCCGGCAGTGGCATGTCCTGGCCAGTCGTCGCCAAACGCAGCGATCAGTGAACCGACGATCACAAGTGAAATACAGCATCCAGCAGCGCCACACATTAACAGAGGACGTCGACCGACGCTGTCCAACAGGATAATAGCCGGAAGAGTGGACAATGTCTAAGACAGAGTTGGCAAAAAAGAGGTGTAAACTGGGCGTGGACAGACGGCTCACGTTCACTATTCCGTACACCCCGGTAGCCAGTAGAGAGGTTGTATTCGGGTTCAGGCCCAACTGACCAAAGACTGTGGAGATGAAATGAGTGTAAAGTTCGACCACGAGTCAGGTCTATGACTCACTCGTCGGTGCATAGTAGATGATGGCCTTGTACCTCTGTCAGACGATACATGGTTCACCGACAAACCAAAAAAACGTACATTAATGCCCTAGATCGATCGCGTTGCTCAGTAAAAAGACGACACGTCGCTAGCAAACACGAGCGCACCATAAACTGCTGATAAAACATCGTCAAGCAGCCCATCGCCAACCGCTTGAATTTCGGCCACGTCGCCACCAACGCAACATAATTGTTGATAAAGCGTCTGAACGGGCCCGCATTCGGATATGCACGTTCGGTCGCCTCCCGAGAGTATCGAATCTCGGCCTTGATTTCCAAAAACTCGTAACGCACAGCGACGTGGTCCGACGGTTTTCGTCGTAACATGGATAGGGTTGCGAGCGCTTCCTCTTCGCGCCCTTGTTCCATCAGCCAACGCGGTGAATAGGGCATGAACGCCATCCCGATGCCCAGGCACTTTTGAGCATGACGTCAATGACAACGAGAGCGCCCGAGAAACGCGACACTGACCAGGGCGGGGAACATCTGAAAACCGATGGGAATCCTCCATGATGCCTGCGTTTGGCCAGTGCAGCCGCCTGCTGGAACGTCTGTATACGGATCGAATGTGGGGCTTCCGTTCAAAAGCGGTCCTGTGTAGGGAATCTCTGGTGCACAGCGGGTCCCACCGATATGTGATGTCCCAAACGCGAGCCAATCTGGAGGGTCGTTCATGAGATTTCCGACCAGGTTTGTAAAACTTTATTAGAGAGACCCACAGCTGATGAGGATCTGGATGCGGAGAGTTCAACATTCATGCACACGTACGCGTCCGAGGAATGATTCTCAGACTTACACCAATCGTAATGGAGAGTTGTTGCAGGGCAACCAAAGATCCTCGAACGTTTGCACTGGAGATCTCGGCCAGGTACATGGGGACGACGTGCGTCAGTGCACCCACTGACAGACCCGCGACGGCACGACCGCCAAAGAGATAGT